>LD350097.1:136355-189649 GCA_001465055.1 Ptychodera flava | reverse complement strand
GCAATATGTCATCTTAAAGAGGAATAAATTTCCTTTCTAATGATACCAAACAAGTGAGGTTATGTTAAAAAATGAGCTCAGCACATGACTTACAAGAAGACAGATTTAACGAAAATGCATTAGGCTTGAAAAATCGTGATTTTGCGGTACCCTTCAAAACATGACCATAACAGCTATTCCATCCCTATATTTTTTCTGTTAAAATTCCATTTCGTATTCTAGGGATCCCAAGGGTTCTGAAAAATACAGGTTTGTTATCCTGTGGGGGGTGCACGTAGACCCCCTCTAGCCCACGGACTATACGTCTTCAATGACTCACCGATGTTGTCATGAATTATAGCGAGGTTGAGTAACACATTACTTGTCATTCTAAAAATGCAATTGCGCTTAACTAAATGTCTGTATGATGGCGGATATTATGAAACTTTTTTTTCCCTTATATGGATTACACCAACTCACCAATATTGTGCGAACAGGGCAGGGAATATCCTCAAAGGTATAACTAAAGACTTACCTGTTTCATTTTCGCGTAACTGGGACAAATGCCATTTTTTATTTTGACCGAATCCTATTATTTGCGTAACGGTTAAGTGAAGTTCATTATTGAATAAAACACGCCCCTACTGCTCTTAGGAGATAATACAAATGTCACGTGATTGGCTGTTGTTACACATGTCAGGCTCTTAGGGACCGTTCAGTTTTTACGACCTGGGGGGCGGCAAAATCTTGTCGCCGATGTTAAAATAATATAGACTGCCCTGTATTTTTCGTGAAAAAAGATGACCCCCTCTTTGTCAGACGAAAAAATTTGATGACCCCCCCCCCCCCCTGAAAATAACCAGCAACCCATATGTCGAATTTACCCGCACGGTTTGGATTTTAACTCCGGTACGCAGCGCACTTTATTCGTGTAGCAGAGATGCCAGTGCACAAACCTCTCAGCCACATCCATGCAAACGTCTGTTAATTAGGACGACTGTAAGGCAATATTTAACTTACTTTCCATAGACAACTTATGCCTATGGACATTCTATAAAGTAAACTTTATTGAAGTGGTTCACCGAAGGCAGCCTTCCGGTTAAGAGGGTCACGGGCAATTACGTAAAGTCAACTTATTATAGTGGGCCACCAAAGGTGGCCCGCCGGTAAAGAGGGTCGATCATGGCCATTGCATAAAGTAAACTTTACTGGACAGGGGTGCTGAAGACATCCAGCCGTTAAGATGGTCATTTGGTACATGTATTACATAAAGTTAATTAATTTTAGTGGGCCGCCGCTAAAGATGGTCGATCATGGCCATTGCATGAAATAATCCTAATCGGAGTGGGCCGCCAAAGGCGTCTGCCCGTTTAGAGGGTCAAGGGTAATACATAAGTTTTATTTATTGTAGTGGGCCGCCGAAGGTGGCCTGCCGGTAAAGAGGGTCGATCATGGCCATGGCATAAAGTGAACTTTATTGTAGGTACTGTGTTTTTGAAAATGTGGTGATCGCCCGCTTTCCTACCAGTGAAAAAGCAATGACCCCCGCCCTTCACGAATTCCAAAATTACAATGACCCCCTGGATTTTGCCGTCGCCCCCCCCCCGGCCGTAAAAACTGAACGGTCCCTTAATCTTTGAGCAGTCATATAGATATGCGTATGTACGTACGTGTGTAGTGTAGAAGTAGAGTTTCGGCGTGTATTGTAAACTAATTTCAAGGCGGGCACATCTTCGCTTGTCGAGGCCTCTTGTCCGGGCAGTTTGAGGGTCCCTGAAATCAGACCTTGACAGAAAGAGACGTTAGATCGTGTGCTTTAAAGCACATCAACGCGGCCTGTAAACAACTTATCATGTAATCGCTTAGTACGTCATTTCCGATGGTGACACCCATAAGCGACCTCGGTGAATGTATGCAGAGCATCTTAAATGACCGCAGAGCTACCACACATGTAAAAATCATCCTTGGTGAACTTCCCCTTTAAGAGCTTGACTGACAGCCTAAAAAAAGCAGTAAGCTTAATTTAAGATGGCAACGATGTATTTAGTAACAAGTAGCACTGAAAGTGATAAATCTTTGTGCTAACAGTCTCTTAGTCCGAACCAAGCAGCTTTAGTAGTATCCCTAGTCGCCTTATGCAGGAACAAGTTGAGGCGGGCAATATATGACTTGTACCTCGAAATACTACGTTCAAGTACATTACTATTAACTTTGAACATTAATATACTTTACCAATAGGTTAAAAATTATTATTATCAGTTGGTCACATGATCGCGTGTCAGTGATAATCGTTCGCTATATCTGTCACGGAATGTGTGACCTTTGTACACGTAGCTGTTAGAGATATAAGAATGCCGTAAGCTTGGCTTACAGAGGTATGTCGATGAACAACGAAACCAGATAACGAAACTTTACCGTTTTACTATTTTTTGTTTGACTTCAGGAGTCTTGTTTCTACACATTTTCGACTCTATGGCCAAACTTTGACCTCTGTTTATTGATCAATAGCCCCAATTCACACAATCACAAGATCACAAACCATAATCACAAATGCTAACAAGACACATTCAAAATGTACACTGTTGCTAACTCGTTAGTTGCTTATCTCTAGAGAATTCGCGATAGCGTCGCTCTGGCCAGAGCGTTTTGTCCTCATGTATATATCGATCACGGTACAGTGCCAAGCCATTTCTCGCTCGTCTTGTTGGCAGTGAAGTGTTGTATGCATTTTTACAATAATATGAAATATGATCTTAACTTTTTGATTTCGTTTCAGATAATTTTGTACTAAACTGATCAGAAAGAAAAATATAGCAATTTAATTTCTGAACATGTCGACTATTTATTAACCTTATACCAACGCTTTAACTGCCTCGATGATGCCATCAAGAAGTTCAGAAAGTTTGATTGAAGTCGAGTTAGAATACGCAGATGTCTATGAATGTGTCACCCTCAAGCTATTAATTCATCCTTCGTAAGTTTGTAGAAAATGACATTCCCATCAACAAAATTCTAGCCAAACTTTGACTCCTTACCATTTTAACTGCGCACTGCTTGAACATGTTCTCCGCACTGAGGTATCTTAAAAGTTTGTGAATTATTGTTTGATTCGCCCACTATTCTCTTTATAACAGGGTCAAACGTGCTCGTTTGCCTTCTCCGCCGAGTGGTAGTACAATATATTTCGTGGTCGAGTGTTTTCTCGGACTTTTAGACTTTTAGGTTCAATACAAAGAAATCTATCAACTGTGCTCACAAAAGTTTTTGATTAACAATGAAATCACGTATCGAAACCTACTGTGCTTTAAAGGAATATGCTTGCGTCATTCCGATTGTTTGTGTCTCTAAATTTCAAGAGAACCAATCAAATTCAAGTATTTTAAAGGGTTAACAACCGAATGTGTTTTATCAATATTTAAAAAATAGCACTCTAGGGCTAAGACTATAACATCACAAAAAGTTAGGTTGGGAATGTCATTTCAATTGAAGGAGCAGTTCTTCGCTTTTAGTAGATGTTATACATACACACACTGCATGAAAACCCAATAATTCAGATAAATTCACATTAATGAGTTGCCTGTATTATAGTGTAATACACGTGAATTCACACGAATCCACATGAATACAGGCTTGCTGAATACAAAAACTGTATTCTTGACTGTATTCATCTGTATATGCACTCTTCAGCTAAAATACAGGCAATAATCCATGTTAATACAGTAAGTATTATAGGGTTTTTATGCAGTGACAGATAGATAGATAGATAGATAGATAGATAGATAGATAGATAGATAGATAGATAGATAGATAGATAGATAGATAGATAGATAGATAGATAGATAGATAGATAGAGATAGAGAGATAGAGAGATAGATAGATAGATAGATAGATAGATAGATAGATAGATAGAGAGAGAGAGAGAGAGAGAGATAGAGAGATAGATAGATAGATAGATGGAGAGATAGATAGATAAAAATTTCTTACAGAGCTGCAGTAACGTATATTTATAAGTTTGATTCATTACATGGATATACTAGATTCATTACCATAAATGATTTAAAATAAGTTGCATACAAGTGACGCGAACGATGCCAGCAACCAGACCAAAGCGTCGTTGTACTTAAGCTTATATGGGAGGGGTTATGTTACACGTCCGAAACATGTACTTCTGACGGCGGTGAAGTGACGTTCGCCTTTTCACCAGTGATTTCGTTTCTAGACCAGCACTCTCCAAACCTAAACTAGTAAACATGCCGTAATTTACAGATATTTTTTGTGTCCTGGTGACGTTCTCTTCCTGTAGATATCACGTGTAACAATTCTTTATAAATATTTAATATCACAGTTGGGCTAAGGTCACAAAATCCCGCAGAGCAAGATTTGGAATGTTATTTAGATTGAAAGTATTATCTCGCTGCCCGAAGTAGATTTTTTCATATGAGATATGCTTCTGACTTCTTCTGATGCGGGCGACTCGTCACTGAGCTCTGCTAACCAGCATACTTAGCGCAAAAAATAGTGACGCTTGGAACAATATGACAGCTGCTATCAAATGGTTTCATCTTTTTCATGTTACACGAAATATTGGCGCTCTTTTTTGGAAATTGTAAAGTTATCTTAGCGAATGTTACTTTATGGCTAGCAAATCTTTATCTCAAAGAAAAATATATCGAAGATTCGGACTTGATGGTCAATGACACACTCAAGCATTATGGGTTACTTGAATTGTAATGGTTAGGACTATGTCCTAAAGAAAAATACATTTTTTATCGTATTGCAGTGGTGTACGCGTATCAGCAAGATCTGAAACGTGGATATGACGGACTCAGTGCCACAAAATGATTTAACATAAAATTTATGCAATTGACGCGATCGATGCCTATATATGATCCCATCAACACGACCAACGTGTCGTTGTACTTAAGCGTATATGGGAGAGGTCCAGTTACACGTCATAACACGTACTTCGGATCGCAGTAAAGTGGCGTTCGCCTTATAATTTAAGAGGAATTTATTTTCTCGATGACCCAGTTTGAACTAACACTTAGTAACAAGGGATAGACTAGAACAATACTGTGCCACAGAGGGCTTGGGAGGTCCGTACAGATATGTCCGTATACAGAAAAGGTAGAACCTGTTTCAGTATGGTTTACCTCTGACAAATAACCCGTTTATATAATGAAACATACCATAAACATGAAATATGTTATTGATGCTTGTTGCTCCTTATCCTGTTCAGACGTTTAGAGAACATTAATTTGCTTATTTTACACATTGTTGCAGTCCAGCGATTACATGTAATACATCACTGTTATTTATAACTTTTTTAGTTTCCCAGGCATAATATCATGTCGATTTATGCCAGTCCATGACGTACGGGTGTGGGTGTGAACATGTGTGTTAAGTGAATATGTGTGGAGAGAGAGAGAGAGAGAGAGAGAGAGAGAGAGAGAGAGAGAGAGAGAATGTGTGGGTGTGAGCACCCCATGAATATCTAATGACAAGTGGTTGTATGTTATTACAATGATTTATTGTCACTAACGTAACTCGTGGTCACTCAAGAAGGTTTTGGCAGTATGTTTGCATTGCAGTCCGTTTTTCATTGTTCTTATCAAAGATCGCACCAAGCGTTTGACATTGGAATGATTGGCAAAACGTTCATAAGATTTTTTTACCACTGAGTGCCAAATGTTTACACTGTGGCGTTGTATTCTCGTAGAGACATGGCAATTGATTAAAAAGTAATTTCGTTGGTTGATAAAAGAGCGGTGATATCAGATTTGCAAACGTTTAATGTTTAATGGAATTTCGACTTCGTGCCATGATACAAAAGATGACTTCAGCGTGCCTCAGTTATATAAGTCGATGAACGATGTAACCGATTAACGAGTTACTGTGTGTTTACAATTGTTTGTCATTCTTTTGTATGTAAAATTTCACAAGCTACACTTCATATGATGTGTTTGATTGATATGCCAATATTTAGCACTGAGATTCCTAATTTTCATGTGAAAGGTGCGTGACCACAAACATGATAGAATGATAAAAAAATAAAGAGACGAATGTGCAACGGAGACAACTGTTGCATCAATTAGGCAATTTGATCTTGACGATATGGCCAAGGCGTTGTTCATTTAATTTCAAAGAAAAGTCGAGAAAGAATTCACAGCATTATACTACGGGTAACCAGGCGTCCAAGCATTCCTGGCAATACCGCATGTAAGAGGGAAGGGAAGATACTCTCGTTACTATGCCGTCTTTCAAAGTTAAAATAACGTTACCACCTTGATTCACAAACGAATGTGGACAAACAAGTCATAAACCAAGAACCGAAATTTGCTGTGCTGTGATTGGAATTCGTTTCACTTCTGTCGTCTTCTACTTTATGCAAATTTACATCATTAACGGGTTTATTAAAATATGCTAACACTGTCAAGCGCCAAATAGATATTGTCGGTCTTTATTTACAATATTTTGCTATTTATAAATTTGCAACGTCATTTTACGAATGAAAACAGTACATGAGATGATACTGAGTCAGAAAAAATAATTCACAGCTAATCAATGATATAGCGCTCAGGGAGAATTAAAAAATACACAATGAAGTGGTCTGGAAATAGCCATTGTCTGAATGACGAATGATGTGCGTTGTTAGTATGTCTGTCATTTTAAAGTGAAAGAAACTGTACGACGGCAGTAAAGTAGCTGAAACAGTTTCTTTACCTAACGGCCACTCAATAATCTCAATGACATACCAACCTTGCTGTAAAATGTCTGTATGCCTTGCATATAGTTGTACTACTCTTGAAAATATCCTTGCCAAAGCCTCTGCTATAATCAGAATGAGACTGTAAGTTAAAATGGTGTTTATGTTGAACAGCAACAACAGTGGGTATTTATGGTTGAAATTACACAAAACATTTATCCATCAAAACTGCCGCTACGTTCCTGCATATGAGTGTTACGTGTCCAGCGTTACGTCAGACAGTGACCTAATAGTGAAACATTTTTGACATATTAAGGCATCTTAGATACGAGTGATGTTGAAAAACGTGTATGTATGTATGTATGTATGTATGTATGTATGTATGTATGTATGTATGTATGTATGTATGTATGTATGTATGTATGTATGTATGTATGTATGTATGTATGTTCTGAGGTATGAAAGCCAACATACAAACAAAAATTATAACATTAAACAGACATGTCTCAAAAGTAATCAATCGATAAAGTAGCAAATAACGTAGAAATGGATCACAATTTTGAATACCTTGAATATTTTGTTACTTTTTTATCAACACTTCATTATCGTAGATATGCTATGTTTTACATGGTTGACATATTTACAGTGCGACCGGTAAACAACTTCACAGCAACATATTTTTCGCGTACTTCATACCATTTTACAAATAATTTACGACGGCATTTGATATCAAAGGCTGCTAAATGACTATGATTTGTATTTCACAGTTGATATAGGATACAATAATGTGCATGATATAATCCTTGCTTACAGAAGACGAAATAATTCCGTAAAAAACAAAGATATGTATCTTCAGACATGTATCACATGGTATATATATATATATATATATATATATATATATATATATATATATATATATACATACATACATTATGATTTTAATCCCATTTAAGTAGTAAACACAAGACATACAGACAAAAAAATACATTATGAGATGCTTTCTGAGAGAGAAATATTAGGATAATTACATTGTTACAAAATAGACAGAAAATCCTTCTCAAAAAGCACTGTGAGTGCATTTCATATTCCAGTAATGACAAATATTTCTATTCGAACATAATTTACAATTCCCAAACAGAAACGTGGAGGACTTTTGAATTAAAGTTGCCAAAATTAAAGCCGCCGTTCTCAATCCCAGGATCGCGCATTAGTGGGTACTCCACCCTGTCAACATAGTATCGTTTTCATTGTTTTGCGTCAAACACCGCTATATTAGTAGATTTACAAATATAAATTCACGTCGAACGTCGATGAGCACGTCGGAGTACGTACATTTTGGCATGAGGTGTTTTCACCATACTTGGTGCGTTCAAGTTACAGATTTCACCGATTCCAGCAGTGTGTCGCTTGGCGCCGGATGCGGACAGTGTCCTCGACCATCTTCCCCCCATACTGTCTATGCTTCGATCCACAAAATTACAAATCAATATACTGGTATGCAAAAAACACGATCTGCATCGTTCGAATCTCTCAAATTCTTAGAAGTAATGTTTTATTAAATTTGGAAACATCGGTGTCGAGATAATATAAAATGAATATTTCCTGAAGATTGAACCATGATCCCGACGTACTCAACCAGCCCAACGTAAAACTTTTATGAGGCCAATATGGCGGTCAGAAGTCAGAAAACAAGTCCAGATCATCGTGTATTACATTATTTGCCAATTTGTGTTGCGAAACTTCGTTTGAATTGTAACCAAAAAAGTACCAAAATCAGATGCGTTTCGAAAACTCGGACAGGAAATCTTGTAAATTTCTCAGGCGTAATGAACTTTGATCGATATGCAGCGGAACTGCATCGCGTCGGTTATTGATAAGATGGCACTTGCTCACGAGGCTACGTACACTCGAAGTGACGGCGGAACGAAACAGAGGAAGTCAAATCACCCTTTTTTAGCTCCATGGTCAAATAAACATTTCGTTTATTAGTAGACTCACAGAGGTACAAACGACACTCCATGGGAAACTATACACGGATACCATACCGCTTCACAGCTCTGTGCCGGGGTATTGAACATTTCTTGATTTGTCATTCTGAGTTTTAATCATTCGTTTGGCAATGACAACGCGTCTATCTGACTCCGACTCTCTCGGAAGTATAGGGATATCCTTGACCGGACACACGCTTGGCGTGATGAGCGAATTTTGGCCCGAAAACAGCATCTGATGCAGGCCGATGACGTACTCGTCAAAAGAAGAAAACTGATATGCCATTTTGCGTGACTTTTGTTGTCCGATCGTTATATCCAAAGTTGCCCGGCGTACCATACACATTTGCCATTGTTGGATATACGGTAGAAGCCACAAAACCAAACCAAATGGCCCTTTTCAGGGCCATCAAACTTTCCAGTAAGAGAGAACCCGATAATACATTTTCTTATTATGGACCGTGTTCACGGTTACCAAGATGTAGTCAACTTGAATGTCGTCTGATCACGTTTTTTATCCCCAGCAATGCGGCGGGTAGGTACAAAAGTTGAAGAACTGTGAAGAAACTATTGCGCGTGCACGTCTTTCGACACTGGAAATCTTGACACATATTTTATTTATTTCAGTCACCATTAGCAGATAAGGCGAATGCTAATCGACATTAGGTACACATCCAGCTGACTCGTGTCTTTCTTTGCACAAGGTTTGATTGACAGTGGTATTCAAATCCCAATCGGCGTCCCCTGGGTCGACGTTCTCACTGGCCACGCACAATTACTCACTAAAATTGTCCCGAAAACTTATCGGTTTAGAAAATATGGAGTCGTTATGTATTGATCAGGTATTTACCCTGCTGTAGAGCATTCCTATTTCATAAATTTTCATAAAAAACACGCAAAAAACCGCAATCTGTGGAGCTCTCAGTTCAAGCTACTCGCACGGCGTCACTTTGCATAATGAGCGTCCTCTCATGTAATCCGGTATTTATAACCAATGGGCGTCTTTAAGTAAAATCAATAACTTAAACAATCGCTATTGATACACTATGGCTAAACACCTTTATTAAGGAAAGTTTCTTTCTTGTGGGATTGTAACTGATTCAATTGCTTCGCAAGCTAGGGACAGTTCCACTCATTTTTTTAGGCAAAAGATTGACAGGAGAATGAACTTGAGTTCGTTTTGGCCCTCTTTTGCTCAACCTGGCGGCGCATAATTTGGACTGAAGTGAAAAGTAAAGAAATGATATTGCAGCTCTCTGCTTTTCATATTGCATACCTAGAAGTTTAGTGCCTTTTGTGGAACACAAACTTTTTGGTTAAGTATTGAGCATGTACTGGTTTACCAAATATTATATTTTTCTGCGACATTATGTGACAGACCCAAGTAACTTTGCATATTTACAGTAGCGAAAAAGGAGATGGCGAAAATTGCAGTGTATATGCCGACGATAGAATTACCAAACTTAAACTACGCTAGTTTTGCCTTAACTTGAACACTTATTGCATTGATTATTTCAGGTCGCTAGAGGAGTCGAATGCTTTACCATTCTTGTCCGATGGTTGGTTTCTTTCGAGTAGACGCTAGATCTTAAGTTGATTCTGTGCTTATTGGCAAAACTACGGGTCTCGTATCGGTACACTTTGGTGTGAACCTTCAGATGAGTTTTTAAGTTGTCTTTTACTCTGAATGTTTTACCATTCAAAGAACAGGAGTGCAGTTTCTCTTTTGAGTGGATTTGAAAATGTTTGCGAAGGTTACCGCTGTGAGTGAATGTTTTCCCACTGATTCGACACTTATTTGGTCGTTCATTTGCATGGATCTTCTGATGCTGCTTCAGGTTCGAACTCTGATTAAATTTCTTGCCACAGTCCTCACAAGAGTACATAAATTCTTGCTTGTGGATCCGGAGATGGACCTCTAGGTTGTTTGTACGCTTGAATGCTTTACCACATTGATGACAAAGGTATGGCCTTTCGTCTGAATGGACTTTGTTGTGTTTGTTTAAGTTGCCCGGATCAGAGAAACGTTTACCGCAGTCTTTACATTGGTATGGTTTCTCCTTTGTGTGCATACGCATATGCCGTTGTAGGTTGCCTTTGCGAGAAAAACGTCTATCGCAAATTTCACATGCGTACGGTTGTGATTTCGAATGAGTCTTGAGATGGGTGTTTAGATTGCTGGATTGAGTAAATGACTTACCGCACTGATTGCATGAGTGTGGTCGTTTATGTGTGTGTATTAATTGATGAATCTTGAGGTGATACTTTCGTTTGAATTTCTTGCCACAGTCCGTGCACTTGAAAGGTCTGCACATCTTCAAATACTTTCTTAGAATGCTCCTTCGAGTAGAAAACTGACTACGTTTTATGCGTTTATTAGTGATTCTTTTCGGCTTAATGGTTGAATTAACGCTTGTGTTGTTAGTTTGTTTTTTTGAGTTGCTGCTGTTCTTTTCTTTACATGTGATTTCCTTAGATCGCAACCTTTGGTTTCTCAGCATCCTTTTTTCGCCGGTATCCGATTTGCTTTCAGACTGACGAAGTGTGCTTTCAGTTCTGGCCTTAAGCCGAGTTGATACTCTCACAGCGTTCCCATGATTGGTAACTTCTTTTCTCTTTCGATTTACTCGTTTACTAAAAGTTTCGCTGGAATGACGTTGCAATTCGTTTGAGTTCATAGGTTTCTTATGAGGTTCGGAGTTTGATATTTCTTGGGTGTGAACCCTATCATTCTCCTTGTTTTCTGGGGAATCCGAGAGCCACATTGCGATGTAACCGAAATGTGCAAAAGTGTCCATAATTAGTTGAACATCTGTACAAGAGAAGAGAGCGTATCTTTGATATGAATAAGAACCACAGAGGCCTATTCATCACAGTCATCACTATTTTTACTTTGCTTTCACTAGATGCATGATATCTTTTGAGCAGTCCAGATAACAAGCACAGATTTGCCGCGTGTTATGATAATTATTCAATCATCATTTATTATAATATAAATTATATACCTTACAAGATGAATAGACAATCTTCCAAGCAACTTTCCAAAGGACTGTTGGGGCATTAGCACATGAATCTGATTGCATAGCTGTAACTACGTTTGCTTTTGTTTTTAGTTAATCAAACAAATGATTTTATATGATAATGCAATTAATAGAAGCGACTGACCGCGTGATTATTCACTTTACATCATACAAATACAAATTAATTAGTTATAATTTTGAAGACGTCACCCGCGGGATTTGAGTTTTAATTATCAATTACCTTATATAAACAAATCACAATGCACTATGAGACATTAATGAGGCATGTTTTACACTTAACACAAGAATATTAAATGCGTATCCTGAAAAAAATTCTTACCATTGTCTGAAAGGTCTCCTTTTTGATATCTTTGGTAGATTTGTGAGATTGATTTTACAAAACCGCATCCAAAAGTTTCCCTTCTCTTTCCTTCAGTCGGTGAGTTATTGTTATTTTCTGGAAATTCATGGTACATTTAGTGTTTGGTTAGAACTGATTTAAGCGAGTGTTGAATTGACAGACCAAAATGAGCGACATACTCGTTCAACAAAAGAACTTCGATGATGTCTATTCTATAATTGTACCCGATTATGGAACACTTGTTTCCTTTGAGCCAAAACTCAATCTTTGGTGAGCTTAACCTCTTTTTGGAAATTTTTAATGGAAAGGTGTATACTTTGAAAGGTTCCTGACACTGCACTAACATGAAACAAGTTTTCATATTGCTGTGTACAACGGTTACACGCCTAACCAAGGCGTTTATACCAATACAGTATTTATGGTACTGAGATAAAACAAGCTGAGTGTTCATATATTCAAAGGTATCCATGCCTTCTGAAATTATAATAATGACTGCATGGAGAATTATATATTAGTGGAGCTACCCCACAGGCGACCCAGACACTATTAATAAGCTTATTGTTGAGTTTTTCTCACTGTTTTCTCTATCAGTTCCTCTCCTTTTCTTCATCACAGACCCTCTATAGATATAGGGAGTGTGTCTTCATGCTCTGACTGATCGGAGTAAATAAAATAAACGGTTATATAACCTAACCTAGCCTCTTGACTCTTTATTCATTTTACACCCCATTACAAGGATGTTTGTCTCTCATATACACATCTTGTAATTAATTAGTCAACGCAACTAATTATGCTAATCCGTAGACTTATCAAGGGTTGGTCAACATTGGAAAGATAGAGATGTAAATGAAAAAGTTTTCCTATCTTTCGCGATGTTGACCAACCCATAAAATCCCTAATAAGTCCATGGATTAGCATAATTAGTTGTGTTGACTAATTAATTACAAGATGTTTGTATAAGGGAGATAAATGTCCTTGTAATGGGGTGTAAACTAAATAAAGAGCCAACAGGCTAGGTTATGCTATATAGTCATTTATTTTATTTACTACGATCAGTAAGTCTGAGAGCATGAAGAAAAGGAGAGGAACTGATAGAGAAAACTGAGAAAAAAACTCAATAATAAGCTTATTAATTGTGTCTGGGCCGCCTGTGGTGCTACCGAACGTTGAACAGATGTGAACTGTGAATTTAATTGTCATGATTTGATTTGGAAACAAACACACCTATACAGAACACCACACCTGTGATAGCCTCGGTGAAAATAGACAGGATAGCACAATAACGCACGTCTCAGCAGTGTTTTCCTTGATACATCGATTAATTAACTCCTCTGGTGTATGAAATTTTGAAGAGTTTAGTTCAGCTAGCTTACCTATTCTGCCTTGACAGGGAAGAAACACTGGTTTCGTTCCAGCGCCGTCTCCGGAATCAAGAACTTCGAGAGTAACGTCACACCCGTCAATTCGTAATGACTCGATGGCCATCTCTATGACATGCCCAATTTCCAGGTGATATGTTGTCACGTCAATGTGTATCCGACTCTCGTTGTCGTACGTCGACTTTCGACAAGTAGTCGAAATTATTATTTGGGTCTGTACTCCTGATAGATAAGTTAAAGAATATCTCGTGAGTCACACGTATGCTTGTGAGTCCATCCAATCTAGAATAATCAATGTTCACTGTTTATCAGTAAGTGTCACTGATTATAATCAATGTGTCAATTATAAACGAATCACTGTTGATTTTTTTCTTCCTCAGTTTTCAACTGAGCAGAGAATGTCCTCAGCAATTGATCAAGTTTGCATGCCAGGGCACGTAGATGTTGCGTAAAGTTAAGTGTTTTTCCTATTTATTGTTAATTAACAACTTGTCACAGAAATGGGAAGGTGTAATAACAGTATAGGCATTTTACATATGACATACTAAATGGAAACATATTGAAACAGTTCACGTGCCTTTGTGGCGACTGCGTAAGTGTTTGATATAATTTTAAACCACTAATTAATCCTTAATTTGAAGGTATTTAGCACATACATGTATACCAGCTTTTCCACATTGTATACTATTTGAAATATACTATTTATGTCGTAGCTTTAAATATACTACCGCGTAATTTTTAATCTAGTTTCAGAAAAATGAAATTTAAAGTTTGTAAAGTTAAATTCATACTTGAACATGATGCGCTGAAAAGGGGTAGGTCATTTAATATTCATTAGACTATGGTGTATTGTGCTCATTCATCATTTCCTAAAAAGGTTAAAAGGTCCTTCATTTATTTGATTTACGATATAAGAAACGCAAATTCACGCCCTCATTGGTACCACCTACCAATGCTTTTCATCGATAACAGGCATGTTACATGCTCGGCGAACAACCTTTGGTCATGAATGCGTCGCCGTAAAGAGATGCAGGGCTATGATCCGTGCGGGACAGTTCAGAGAGAACTTTGGTATTCAGCGGTAGCACGTCGAGCTCTCCGCCAACAAAAGAGTACAAAATACAAGTTATTTGTGACATCACAACGCCCTATTGGACCCGGCGGTGTTAATTTGCCCTCAGACTTCCACAGCAAGCAGTCGGACCTCTGACTAACGTGACCCTGGGGTAACCTCTTCTTTAACAATAGCCCGCCCCCGCAACGCTACGTACTGACAGGTTAACAATGGTATGTTAACGCTTTGTGTTGTTCATTCTGTAATTGGGTGTATTTTACAGGTTTTGACTTCTCCTTTCGTGTTTCCGTGATATACAAATATGTCATACGATCAACAGCGTGTATCGTGTTCTCTTACTGTATTCCTAAGGTATTATGTAGATTAGTCAAAAAATACAGTGAAGCGGTAAGATTTTGGAGAGATTATTAAAAAACGATTACAGATGAAGGATTCTTTGCTGACCAACAACGCCATTGTTTAGCCTTATCAGCGGACTATCGGATCGCAAAGTTCTGTGAAACTCGTCGTTGCAAATGTGCACATTTTGATTTTTTTTTACCAGAGACAAGTGTAATGAAACTAAAGCTGTCTTCATTATAGAGATAAGCCATTACACCAAAATTATGTAGACAGCTATGGAGAAGCCCATGAGTACAATTGTTCACGGAAGACTGAGAACTTACCTGTTGTCAGTGTAGCGGACCTGAGACAAATGACAGCCTTTCCGCTGTTATCTTAAGTAGGGGTGAATTATTGACGCGTGTTGTTATTTACTCCAATCAGAAGAGAATACTAAAGTGAAACGAACATTGCGGAGGAATAATATGTGGGGGTGTGTCACAATAGATCTAAACTGCGATACTACAGCTTATTGTAACATACTTTCTGAGAATCCGAATGCGAATTTTCTATGGAATCAACACCTGTCAAGAATCAACAAATACGGGAACCGATGACGAAAAAATTGACTTGATATAATTGATTGAAGATATCATGGATCAAATTAGAGGTATCTACGGTAACTCAGCCTCATATATCTGCGCAACAACAAAGAGAATTCCTTGGCTTTCTAAGCTTTCGCTATTTGATATTCAGGCAAAGAAATTTAAAAGTCAATACTCTCCAGCATACAGAACAATCGTTCGATGCGGCCAGTTATTGTTAACAGTTAGCTATTCTCAGGTCACGCCAGCATACGCAGTAAGGTCAGACCGCAAGTTTCGGTTGAGAAGACGGGTAACGTTGAGGTTGTTTTAGGCTGTAGTAAATTTAATGGCTAGTTTAAACCCTGGGGGATTCAATATCATTCCCATCAGTGCATTGCTGCGGTCAACACATAAGTGTGTTCAAGTACTTTACTTGCAAGGTATCAGGAATATTTGAAGAACTTAAGAACCAACACCAGTACTTCAAAAGCCACTCTTTGCAGCCGTCAGGCATGTCAATTCACATGCAGGTACCCTCCAGTCATCGTTGATACGTTGTATTTTGACTCAGAACGCTGGAAAGCTACCCGTTAACAAACTTTTTCCAGGTCAGCACAAAGACAAGTTTCTAGTTACATTTTGGTGAATCAAAGATCATACTTCTCGTAGAAATTAGATGTTCCCAATTGGGTTTAAGAAAACCCTTAAGAAACGGGACGACAATATCCATATGACTTAAAGGTATACATTCACCTGTAATCTAAATATGCCCATATATGGTAAAAAGGGGCGTTCCTTGGTATTCAAAATTCCTATGTGAAGGAGTTCCAAAAAGCGGCCACCCGCTTAAAATCTGTGATTGCTTGGATTTTCTCTTTCCATGGTAATGTGGCAAAATTGGAACAGGTGACAGTATACCTTTAAATAAGTTGCCCTTGTGGTCACTACAGACACCGATCCAGATGGTATATGACATTTGTAATGACTTGACCAGTTAAGCGTTTGATATATTTTCAAGTTTAATACATGGTCTGTTGGTGTTTAGCATACCATAAGTTCGTTAGAGCGACAGGATACCGTGAATATTGTCGTAGCTTGGCCAAATATTTTATTTCTTCACTAGTGCCAACCTTAAATGTTCTAAGTAGAGACCAATCGATAACTTGTCGATTAGCGCGTTTAGCATTCCATATTTCTTGCCTGGTATTCGATGATTTACAGTGTAATATGAGGACAATAAAAGTCGCGTTATACAAAGACCGAGAGAAACCTTAACCCGCAGGTTTTCGAGGCGAGCACATCATGCAGATGTGCTTCTACTATGGCATTCTTAGGTAGCTAGGTCAAAAGCGGCTTTGAGTAGGAATACACAAGGGATCGATAATACACTTATGCTATATTTGTCACAGTTTGTCAGAACTTGGGACGTCATTTTAGCTCGCCATTGTCTTGTCTTAAAAATGTGTTTCTGTACACAATAAAACATAATACTGGAACCTGAATTTTTATGCCAGTTGTAGCCAGCTGTGTACATTTACAACCATATCATAATCTAACAGAAATAATGGGAGACGCCCTGACAATCAGTAACGTTTATTTATGGGGAAAGGCGAGAAGAAAGCCAAAAATTAACGGGCGAAGCTTGCCGAGCCCGTTAATTTTGGCTTTCCTCTCACCCGCACCCATTAATAAACGCTTCTGGTCAGGGCTGATTCTGTCACTTCCGTTATATCATCAACAAAGAAAAGAAAATCGTCAGAATTTACGAAAATTTCCCACTCGACAGACATGGGGCCAAAGAAATTGTCAGTGATCGCGACGCACTGTCACGCGCGATGTAAACAATTTGCAAACCCGAAGATTTCTTGGAAAAAAGTGTCTAAACTTAGCCCACAAATAGTCCATTTTTATTTGTGATTGATTATGATCTTTGTACAAGTCTAAATCTACGTTTTATCTGTAACAGTTACGATGTTTAAAATATTATTCATATTCAAGGGCATGTAAACAGACCATTACTGTGTATTTATGATCAGTCACGCTCTGCTCGATCAATTAAAATGTGGCGGACAGGGCAAGGTAATGTAATATTCAAATGTATATAACAGGATGGAAAACCAATGACGTTTGCTATCAATGTTTTGAAAAATCTAACAATATATCATTGGTAGAGCAAGACGATAAACACAGGATTATTAACAAAGAAATATATACAATGCAACTGACCCGATCACTGACTACCCGTGGACGGTTCATAACGCGTCGTCATGGTCAACGTGTCGATGTTCATGTGCATCATGGCGGGGTTTAAATTACACATCATTGTTCGCACGGTTGGTGGCAAATATGTGTGACATACTTCTTCATTACGATGAATATTCTCCGCGGTTTATTTACATTTTCGAATTACTGCAAAAAAAATGTTTCAAAAGCACAGGGCGCCCGCATTTTTGCTTCAAGGTTGATTTCTTTACCTGACGATCAAGTTCTAAACGTTGTACCAACCTTGCCTTAAAGCGGTTTATCATCCAGGGTAGTGCTATCACGAAGTTTGGCAAGTTCGCTTTAGACTACAACAATGTCCTTATCTCGGAAAAGCTTGAGCAAGAATTGCTGATGCAAACCTTGGGACATTTTTAGATGTACATTCCATTAATGCTGGCTGAGTATATTATTACTGCCTAATATTCAGATATACAGGCTGCTATCAGCGGTCACCTTTACACAAGTGTACATAACGTACGCCATGTCGGATCGCCTGTCTTAAGTCGTTTCGCTGGTGTTGATTAACCAAAATTATGTGAAGTTGGAAAAGAAATAGCCTTAATTTAAGGTACATTTATAGTAAGTGGCGGATTGAAAACTTACCTGGTTCACTTTTGCATACCCTGGAAAAAATGTCACTATATATATCGTGACAGACTCCTAATATTTCTCTTGCATTAAATGGAAGTCAATTATTGACTAAATAATCCCCTACAAAGCATAGATTGATAGTTTTATTGGTGGTTGTTACACATTCCATGCTTGGCAACCTTTAAGCAAACGGATACTCTAACCTTCATCAGGGAAGCATATTTTTCGATTTTCGATATTCAAATTTACAGACTAATAAAAACGCCAGTGAATTGTGCGATTTGATTATGAGGTACAACGTGACCCTGGTAAATACTTATAATTTACGATCGCCGGTGAGGCATGCGCAGTAAGAAATACATGTCCATACAGATATTCCGTTGCTGTATCAGTATGCTATTCATAATGAAAACATACATTTTGACAGTTAATCATAATTTCATGCTTAATCTGTTGTAAGATACAGGGTATGCCGTTTTGACACTTGGTCGAGCATTATATCCCCCTTAAAAGTTACACACGTTTTCTATTGCAAACACATGCAACCTTCACAAATGTTATATTCTCCATCAATGTAACATCAACAATAATTGTAAAAAAATGCACCCATAAATGTAATATCGCCGATAAATGTTACAGAGATCAACCATAAATTTAATATAAAACATCAACCATAAGCGTAATGAATGGTAACCATAAATGTAATTAGTAAAACACCAAAAAATATAAAAGTTATCAGCCATTTACAGTAATACATTTAAATCATGATCGCAATTTAAAAATAAGCCCTTAAATATTGATCTATGTAATCAGGGGAAAGCAACTCAACACATCGTTCAAATCTTAGTTGTTTGCGTTTAGTGTATTTCGTGTATTTTGTAAGTTTCTGTTACGTTTGGCTGTTTAGCCACGGCTATACACAGCTGTTATCTGCGTATCAGTGCAGTCTGTACTCAAAAGTGGAGAGACTGTAATACACTACGATCCTCTAACGCCATGTTTCGAAAGTTTGCCATACCTTCATCATCAGCCGCCTCAAGTTCATCTTCAGCGGAAGTTGGATGAAATAATTGGTAAATCGTATGTCTTACTATATCGTCCCACTTGAACTTTGTTCTTTCACTAAGGAAGCTAGGGTGTCTAATTTTGTTCCAGTGTGCTCAAGGCAGTGTTCGTATTGTGTTTGTAATATAGATATATGTTCTCGTGAACAAGTTTCGTATCATTTGTTTCTGGTATAAGGTTGTATTTTTCATTGTTTTTGTTCTGATTCGCTTGTTGTATACTTTGTGTAGTATCACTGGTTGACTAGGTATTTTGACGCTTCCTTATTATGTAACCATTGGTGTCCAGAACTGCCGTTCCACTTCCTTTATCTAACAGCTTGATCGGTACCTCACTGTTTTTTCTGCTAGTGTTCTCAATGTTTTCTTTTCAGTGTTTTGGAAAGGAAAACCAGTTTCAGGAATGTATGCAACAACCTAACACTAGTTTTATTGAGTCCCTGTGGGACACTGTTCCCCTTTTCAATCTATTTCCTCGTTCAATAAAGGATTCATGCACCCTCTGTCGCGTTTTGTTCGAGTTCATAGTTTATTATACTGTTTTGAGCCTTTCAATCCGCCTTGAAGGTTGTGAACGGCATCACTCCCGTTGCTGTTTTTGGAATTACAAGAGCCGCATTGATAAGTAACAGAAATGTGCAAAGGCGTACATATTTACGCAAAGATAAAAAACTGAAATTTATATATTTTTGCGATATATTTCAGAGTCAGCTTACTCCATGAACTTGTTTTCTTTGCAAATTATAAAAATTACCGCTCTAGCGGTTGAGTTTGTCTAAACTGCAACCGTCACATTTTCAAGGCAGACGCTACATGATATTTAATTCCCATTCCTGTGTTCTCGTAGATTATTGTTTACTTCGCCCATTAATATATTTGCAACAATGTCAAAAGTGGATATAAATTGCTCACGTAATCGCGGTTCAGCGATAATGGTTCGCTATATTCGTCACGGAATGCCTAACCTTTGTACTCGTAGCTGTTAGAGATATAAGAATGCCATTAGTTTAGCTTACAGAGGTGTGTCGATGTACAATGAAATCAAATACCGAAACTTTATGTCTTTTACAAACATTTGTTTGAATTTTTCAGCCGTCTTCTTTCTGTTCATTTTCACCTCGATGGCCAAACGTTGACGACTTTTTAATAATCAGTAGTCGTCATTCAAGTCGTCTCTGTTACAAAAACATAGCCGCAAATGATAACTTCACAAACTGAAAATTGTGCGCTGTGGTTGACTCGTTCGTTGCTTATCTCTCTAGTTCGCGATAACATCGCTCTGGCCAGCAGCGCGTGGGTGTTTACTCTTGTATGATATAGAGGTACCGTGACATCCCATTTCCCGCATGTCTGGCTGCAGTGAAGTGTCATATGCCTTTCAATATACGTTTAATTACATTTCAGATAGTTTTGCACCAAAATGATCAGAAAAAATACAAAATTAGTGCATTTTTTTTAATTTAACATTAATTTCTTGACGTGACGGCCACCTTTTAACCTTATTCAAACCTTGTCTTAAACATGCCTTGGTGATATCATCGCAATTTTCGGACGGTTCGCCTGAAGTCGAGTGAGACTACATAGATGTCAAAAGAGGTCTTGTTATTAAGCTTTCAATTTATTCTTCGCAAGTTTTTTGAGATGTCATTTTTTATCAACATGATACGAGAAAAACTCTAACTCTTGGCTTTTTGTGAGGGCGCTGCTTTAAAATGTTTGACACATTAGAGTGTTTTAGCCAAGTATTGCTTGATTCGCCCATTGTTCTGTAAATAACGGAGTCAAAAGTGCTTTAGTGACTTCCAAAAGAATGGTGGTACAAGATATGTACATATTCCGTGACCAAGTGTCCATTTTGACCATAAGACCTCAATGTTAGATATCAAGAAAGCTATCTACTTTGCTAACAAAAGTCCTGTGATGAACAATGAAAGCACGTATCGAAACCAACTCTGCTTTACAGGTATTTGCTTGCGTCCTGTCAATTGATTTTCTTTCTGTACATTTCAAATGTGACAATCATTCGACTATTTAACAGGACTAACAAGTGTGTTTTACACACTTGAGTGTGGTTTACAAATATGCCAATAAAATTCACAGTAGGTCTAAGACCATTGACTTGGCTAGATTGGGAATGTAATTTCGATTTAAAGAGGCGATTCGCTTCCCCAATTTATCGGATTTTTTGTACCGTATTTTGTGTATGAGATACTCCTCTCCTTCACAGGCGTTGATGTTCTGTATGGCTACATAGATGACAGGTCGCCGCCGAGCTCGGCTACACAGCGTACTTAGTGCCCGGACGGTGATCCTTGACACAAGATATAACGGCCGCTGGGAAGTGGTTTTATCTTTTTCATCTTGAACGAAAATATTGATGCCTTTTGTTTTGGAATTTTAAAGTTATTCTAGTAAATGTTACATTTTATCTCTTGCAAATCTTTATCAAAGTAAAACATATTAAAGGTTCGGCCTTGATGTTCAATGGCGCACTCACAGGCATCATGTGGTTGCAATGGCGGCGACTGTGCGGCCATTTTTATCGTACTGCAGTGGGGTATGATACCAGTGCGATCTGCAAAACGGGGATATGACAAATTCAGTACCGTGAAATGATTTAAAATATGGTGCACGCAAATGACGCGATCGATATCGATGCCTGTGTACAATCCTAACAACCAGGCCAACGCGTCGTTGTACGCAGGCGTATGTGGGAGAGGTTAAGTTAAAGTCATGACGTACTTATGCACGAGTGGTTTCTTAACGACCAGTCTCCAAACCTATAATTAGTAAGAAGGAAGTAGTAAAATAGGGCACTATAGAGGGCAGTGTCCGTACGTGACAAAGAGAGAACGTACCTGTTTCCGTGTGGTTTGCCTTTGAAAGAGGACCCTTATATTTCATGACAAATATAATAAATAAGAAATTAGTTATTGACCCATATTGCTCCTGATTCTATTCAAAAGAGAATACTGTTTTGCTAATTGGTTTTACACCTATCACAGCCGAATGAACAAACGCAATACAGCTCGGCCATTTTAATCTGGGCCGGCTTTGTTTTAATTCCCCTGTTCACACATTTGATTTATGTCAGGTTATGACAGGTGTGAGGTGGTGGTGTGTGTGTGTGTGCGTGTGTGTGCGTGCGTGCGCGCGCGTGTGTATGTGTGTTTATAAGTGTATACAGGTGTTACATCATTATTATAAGACATACTTCCAAAAGTTAGGTGTGTTGGCATTGTAAAGTATTTTATCATCATACCGAGCAAATATGACCTCCGTATTGCGAATTCCTATAACGGGTTAGACCTTGCAGATCTTTGGTCTGTCGTTTGCGTATATCATTCGCTTACATAGACGATTTACGTTCATACCCTCCTTGCACTACGGTTATGTTTCTTTGAGTTGGTTGAGATATTGAGCTATCTCAAGTTGCCTCCGTGCTTATAGGCTAAGCTGCATGTCTCATATCCGTTTATTACACCTCACATATAGTACTGATCTCGTGATTGGTTTAAACTCCGCCACATGACATTCCAAAAAATAGACAAGTTTGGCTACACGTTTTACGTGAACGTGAACTCGTAACGCCACGAATTTCTGCGATGATGTCACCGACTTGTGCGTACGTACGCGGAGCCGGCGTCGCGTATTTAAGTGGAGACAGCTGTTGTCACGTAATTTGTAAACGTGTAAATTTATTCTCATCTTTAGGTATCAAACCATGATATAAACTGTGAATCATATATGATAGTGACAGCCACAAAGATATCCATGTTCTTTCGTTAATTTGTATGTGCAATTTCTTCGTCGATTCGCGGCATTCCGGATAACCATTGAGCTATCCCTGTGATGCGGAAACAAAACTCGGGGACCCAAGTCAAACCGAATCATTTCTTGCGCGTGCCACATGAACGCGTGACGTAACGCGTAGCCAAAGGGATTTTCTCACGTGAACGTGTAGGCCAACCCCAACGTGGATTCTACTCGTTCACGTTCGCGTAAAACGTGTGGCCAAATATGTCTAATAGTGATATAATATGGTTCGATTTGCTCTTGCCCTCGATTCCCGCTAAGCGCTAGAATTTCTAACATAAAGTTCGAAGCACACACATGCCATGTACTGGCGCCGCGCCATGAACTCTTGCACGAGATTTATAAAATGCGTCATTCGAAACTTTGCGCGTAATTTCAACCTGTCGTTTAATGCACACAGTACAAATACTTGATTTTGTTGTGATTTCAAATGTTCTATGTTATAAAATTAACGACACACGTAGATCGGGCATATCACGATTTTTGGCCTGCCCTCGGGCTTGTGATCCCGACCGAACTATTGATGACAAGGCAGATATTGCAGTCATATGGCTGGGTTTTTGAATGAGTCATGAGATGGATAGTTTGAAAGTAATGCTGCACTGAATGTTCGAGTATGGTCGTTTCCTTGTATGTATTCGTTGATGAATACTGAAATGGTATTTTGGCTTGAATGTCTTGCTGAACTTCTTACATTTGTAATGTCTACACGTCTTCAAGCATTTTGTCAGGGTGACCTTATGCATTGTGGAAAATCGCGCCCACGCTTATGTGGTTGGTTTTTTGGGTTTTTGTTTTTCGATTAAATCCAGGAATATGATTTTCGAATGTTTATCTGCTTCAATTCATGAATCGATTTTCAATGAATCGATTTACAAGCTATAATCACCTCAAACCTATCAGGGATCATTTGTTGCTATATGAGCTACAAGTAAGATTGCTGGAGGCATTTATTAAGACGGTGCTATTGAACAGTTGAGACAATGGCGTTTCCTTGATAGATTATTAAAGGTAATCAATTGTTTGTGGGGGTTCAGCATATCAACTGTTCCAAACAGTGACCTTGTAACGAACATATATTTTCGTTGCGAAGTAAGTCCTTGGAGTGACAACATTTTACATTTGATACACTTACAATTATTCGATAACAGAGTGGCGATGTAATGTATGGACATGATAGATAGCTCGACCTTTGGACTTAATCGTTTGATTTAAAGAATGATATTTGCATGTCCCACAAAGATATATTGACTGACTATGAAAACAACAACAAATAAAGGCTGGTGTGTTTTACTGGTGTTTGTGTACTTTTTCTTTCAGTAGAATTAAATCATATGAATCCGTCACATGAATTTACGAGACACATAATTCATGACGGACAGACAATACACATGCCACCGCGATATATGTACGACAATTTGATCGCACAGCTGCGGCAAGCTTGTCGCTCTGTTGCACATTTCAAAAAGATTCAGATACGTCATTATCCGTACGATTTACAGCAGTGAAGTGGCGTACGCACATCCATGTTATAGTGAATTATTACATGAATACAAACAAACATTGTCTCATACAAACATGGCCTACATTGGTTTGCATTCGTGGAAAGAACAGCACAAATTGCTCTTGTATCTCTACAAAAATATTCAGATATCAAAGATCATTTGCATATTACCCTGACAGTGTATGATTTTGTTCGTCTAAATTAACAAAATGTGCAACACAGGAATTCAAAAAAAAAACATTGAATATTTGCATTTTGACTACGCGTTCAAGGGTCACTTGCCGTTGCTAAGGAATTTGTAATTGCTTCATGTACGCCATGTCTGATTATCACGTGACTAAATATTTGGCAGTGCTAATCGAATGCAATTTAATTTTACCTAGCATGTCTACTTAAGGTTGGAAGGCCTGAATTCCTGGTAACGTAGCAGAGCTACCCCTATGTATAGGGACTCAGGCCTGAAGGGTTAATGCAGAAATAATGATACTGGATTTGCCTTAGTAATAATAGAGATAAAATAATCAACCAAATTATCACGCTTTGGAGAGACTTACGAGTACAGCTGTGACAACTTACCCACCTCTGTGTTGCGTATCTGGGACATCCACATATAACCATCTACAGACAAGACTCACGGCTGTTATCTGTAGCATACGCCAATATGCTTATTGGTAACATATGTCACATAGCTAATCTTTGAGTCAAGAAACTGGAAATAAAGAGCTTTCAAATTTACATTATGGCTGCTTTGTTGGCTCTTCTGTTCGCACATGGGAGCTAATGTCCCAGGGATTAAGTCTGTCAGTCTTACTGTGTATGTGCTATCGATATCTCAAGAAAAGTTTATCGCTCTAGTCTAAATTTTCTAGAGAAAGACCGCTCTATATGTCCAGAAATGATTATGTTATTTGGGTGATAATTAAACTGTGAACGAGAATTCTTATTCTGATGATGTATTATACGTTGGCAGTACAATAAATATGATGAAGAATCACATTAAGGATGTTTAAGCGCGGCTGAAAAATCTTAATGTGCTCTACCTTCACGTTGTTACCTGGCTGTTTGTGTTCATTGCTTGGTTAGAACGGGGCTAGATAAACGATAAGCACTCCCAAGACAAATATTTACAGCAGAAATAAATGGTCAATGAAGCAAAATTGATAAATTTAAATGTCTAAATGTCTAAACGAAAATAAAGCTGGAAATTACAAAATTCCTGTCAATATAACTCCCTGTATTTACTGTTTTCCAATATCGCAGCGACGCATTTTATTTTGCAAATAAAAACAAACAAACTCGCGAATGCAGATCGTTTAATTCACAAATTGATGCAAAAATCATTATCTCAGTAACTTTATTAACTCAACAGAACTAGAGTCTGAAGAGGAGCATGTTAACTGTCTATTGATACTAAACAGTTCACAGCCGAGTCGGTTTTACACCGGTCACGAGAGCCAGGTAAAAAACACTTTGCTCATTTATCACAAAGCAAGATAATTAAGTCAAACATAGGTTAGTGACTTTTCTCCTCTAATTCTTGATATTGACACGCTTCACAACAGTAATAAAACTTCGTACAGTTATCCAGATCTTATAAACATATCATCGTAAGAAGTATCAATAGTGGTTTGACGGGCAATTCTTGCGTGTGAAGATATCGAACACACCTATATTCGCGATTTTCATAATTCCTGTCACTTTCAGTTCATCTCGGAGAAATATGATATGTATGATGTTTCTCTTTTACATTGCAGACCTATGTTTAACAGACGTGGTAACTCGTGGCAAAACCAATATACATATTCGTCACAAACTGATAATACACTAATAAAATATCTTTTTTCGTATGTTGCTTAATAAGTTGTTACTTGATAAGTTGAACATAACAGAAGAAATTAATCAAGACAGTGTTATGTTTTTTTTGCATGCTTGGGTTAACCAGGGTTATTAAAGCCCTTATTGGCTAAACTGAGTGTCTATTACTTGCATATTCTTTCATTGGTGTGGACCTTCATGTGACTTTTCAGATTGTATTTTTCGATAAATGTTTTCTTACACACAATGCACGAGTAGGATTTCTCGTTTAAATGGATTCGCATATGTTTGCAAAGGTTTCCTTTGTAAACGAACGTTTTTCCACAGTCTCTGCACTTGCTTTGTCTGTCATCTTTATGGGAGCTCTGATGCCGCTTTAGGTTTGTACTCTGCTTGAATTTCTTACCACAGGTCTCACAAAAGTATGGACATTCTTGTGAATGGGTCCGGAGATGGTCGATAAGGTTGTAGTGACGCTTGAAGGTTTTACCGCATATGTGGCAAAGATATGGCCTTTCTTTTGAATGGACCTTGTGGTGTCGCTCTAGGTCCCTCTTGCGAGACAATCGTCTCCCGCAGACTTTACAAGCATATGACTCTGTCTTCGAGTGAGTTCTGAGATGTGTGTTCAGACTACTGGCTTGAGTGAAATTGACATGGCATCGATCGCATGAGAATGTTCGTTTCTCTGTATGGGTTCGTTTATGAATGCTAAAGTCATTTTGCTTGAGTGTCTTCATGCACTTCTTATATTTGAAAGGTCTTCCGTAAGTTTGTGTCTTCAAATATTTTGTTTGAATGGTTATATTTGTGAAATCTTGACCGCGTTTGACGCGTTTATATGGTTTTAGTTTCGGTGAAATCGGTATGTGTGCATGTGGATTGTTACTCTCCTTCAATGAATTGCTACAATTATCGCATTTACACGAGCTTTCCATTGGTCTCATCCCGATGTCTTTTGCAATCATTATTTGACGTTCACGGGTATTACATTTTTTCACTTTCTGTGTTTCTTCAACAGTTATTTTGTACAAAGTAGATGCCTTTACAGCCTTCTCCATTCCATGTGAGACAATCCTTTTGCTATTCTGCAGGGAGCTTTTCATTCCAGGGGCGTGACCACCATAATTTTCGTTGCATTCTGGGTTATCCAAGAGCCACATTGACATGTAACCGGAATATGCCAAAGTATCCATGATAATTTGAACATCTATGTAAAATAAAAGGACATATTTCAGTGGTAAAATTATTAGTTTCGCCCGGAGTATGAATTTTACTATTCCATTGATTTTGCCTTACATCCAAGTGATCATATGAACAGTTCATTTCGACAAAGGTCTTTGCATTTGTGACGATTTCCATAACGAAAGCTTCGGTAACGGTATCTCATAACGGGATTGGCAGACGTTTTTAAAGTCATTACATATGAAATTGTCCTGTGTATTCCACTTTAATTTCAAGCAACTGTTAGGAATCTACCGGAGCATACAAATTATCTAACATTATATTGCCTATAATACTACGTTTTAAAAGATACTTGACAGGGTAAGTAGCAGCATATGGCCGTGATACTTTGGACAATTTACATGTGATGCTATGCAATGAAAATGACTTTGTACAGTAAAATTTGCCAAGGTCACGATGCACTTAGTCGGAAACGTCAAAAAATTACAGACCACTGCTTACATTCTTCGCACTTATATGATATAGTTGAGATAGTTGAAAGGTGTCTTTAAGTAAGATTAATTAGAGTCTTTATATTTCACTTCTTACCATTCTTTGAGAGGGTATCTTTTTTATACCTTTGGTAGATTTTGGAGATGGATTTTACAAAGGCACTTCCCAGCGTAACCATTCCCCTGCCTTCACTCTTGGAGTTACAGTCACTTACTGGAAATTGAAAATATGTTTTCAACACGATTGGAACTAATTGGGGATCATATGATATTGTAGTGTTGTTGGTATAATCAGCAAACTTAAGCTCATCTTCTTTTCTTTTCTGTTTTGCATTTCTTTTGTTTTGATGGGTCATTTGTAATATTGCAAATTCAGCTGTAAGGTACCCCAAAACTTTGATAAATTTTAACACTCAAAATGTCATATTCTCCTTAATTAGATCAAGTTGTGTGTTTGTTTGATTTGAATTCGTTGAAAAGAGTGATAAATTATCAGACCACAATTTGCAAGGTATACATATATGCATAAGTTGATGTGGTCGGAGTAGCAATGTCTATTGAGTAGCCATATCGATTTTATATTTCAATAGGGTATTCATAACCTCATCTTGGTGTCGAAGAAACCAGGATTGACATTTTTTGTCCCCGTGTGCACAAGGCACAATATGGGGGCCATTGCCATCACTCTGTCGGTCTGTGTGAGTATCATTCTGCCTGATAGTCTGTCTGTCGATCCGTCAGTCTATAGGCCCAATTTGTGGAGCACATAGTTCAAATCCTATTTCACCAAATGTGATCAGGTTAAATATGAGGAATGTTTCGGTGATTATCTAGAACAGAGAGGGCTTTCGTGGGATCGGCTTACAGAATTGTGAAAACGGTATGTAATTTTATCTTTTCATAAATCTCGAATACTTCAATTAATGACGAGGTTATCTATAATACAAGAAACAGACATTATTTGGGTCAATTCATTAAATATTTAATCACACTGAAATAAAATTAGCATATTTTTTATTCTTTTGGTTATTTCGACATGTTTTGTCAAACGTTTTCTCTGTACGAATGCTAAGCGTGGAAACTGATGCCCCTCACCGGTATGATGCAAATGTTTATGTGCAATATTAACATGAAAAGAGCTTTCGGATTCGTGCGTACAAAAACAAGGGTACATTCTTAACAACCGAAAACCCACTCCAGTCAAATAATACTTAAAAATCAACAGTAAACCTCTTCGATATAGATAAATACATCTTCATCCGTCCCCGTTGACAAATAACACCGTCAAGACAGGTATCAAATGGTCGTAATAAGTAACATGTAAGAAATACCTCAAACGATTCGAATTTACTAACCGAAAGGGCATACTGAAAGTTACTGCTAGGCTTCCTATTTGGTATTCTCAAATCAATTTCTCGTTGGACGGGGCATGTTTGAAGCATATAGAATTCCTATTTATAACAAGTTTTTCGGCTAATATATTTTTAAAAAGGAGGCGTCGGCATTTTTAAAAAAGTCCTCATTTGGTTTATTCATACTATTGAACTGGTCAACGAATGGGTTTCGCAAGGTACGGCGTTGCATCCAGTTTGTATTTACAAGGGGATTTCCCGTCCACCATAGGTTTTAATTGGTCCGTCTAGTGGTTTCCATTGCCCATCCCTATTTATGTCCTGACCCTGATTATGGTATTATAGTTAATCATTGCTTAATTCGATCTTTACGTTTGTCCTATAACCGGTTCAAAAGGTAACTTGGTACTTAAAGTTGACAACAGAGCGGCGGTACGAGATATGCAAATATTTTGTGACCAAGTGCCTGACCTTTAGACTTCCCTGTTTGATAAGCGCTTGGCCCGTAAGGTCTGAGGGTGGACAATGAAACCACGTATCGAAACCATGTCGGCTCAGGTAATTTTTTTGTTTTTGTTTCTGTTTTTGTTTTTGTTTTTTTCAGTTGATTTTGCCTGCGGTCACATGTTTCTCTCTGTACTATTTCAACCCTACTCATTCTATTCAAATAATATTTAATTGGGTTAACAACCTATAATGTTTTTTTTTATTATAGCTATACTCTTAATTCAAATCCTCAACATTCATACGGAATATGTATCACAGATAAGATAGACATCACTCGTTTTATATTGTTTTTATAACTTACTCTTGTATGATATCGCGACGAACTTTGCTTCCCATCATCCATTGACAGAAATCATGTATGAAAATGAATTTATGGAAACACTTATTCATCTACTGTACGTCAACCCATAGAATTTTTGTTATAAACGCTTTAATTAGCACTGGTCGGGAATGTCAGCTAACACATTTTGGCTATTGTTGTGTTTGTGTATTTTGTTTATGTTTTTTGTTTGCTTATCTGTTTTATTTCGCCTTTTTCATCTCACATATCTTTGTTTGATCAATCTTGTACCTCAAGGCAAGACCAGAATATTTTCATCATAAGCTACTAATGCAGCTTTGAAATGTCCTTTGATCTTTGAATTGTACTCAAGGTTTTCGAAGAAATTAATTAAGACAGTATCACATGCTTTGCATGATAAGGTTATAGTCAATCAATCATTATTGGTTAATTTCCTCATTAACTCAGTATAAAAGGGTCGTTAAAGTGCTTTATTTACTACATAATCGAGCAGCCATATAAGATATGCAAACATATCGTGATGGAGAGTTCGACCTTAAGACCTCTCTCTCCGATACTAGAGATTGCTATCAACTCAGCTGGCAAAAGTCTTTTGCCGAAGACTGAAAACAAAAACTGAAATTTACTACCTTGCATATTGCATTCTGTCGACTTTTTCATTTTTATATTTTCAACTGTACATTGAGTCCGTTATTCTGGACCTACCGGGTCATCGAACTCACCATCCTTCTGTAGTGAGGGAACATTAACCACTGTCCCACGGTGGTATCGAGTTCTGTATTTTTATGCTGATGTAAGTGATAAAAGGATTATAATCAATCATGACTTGATTCAAGTGGTTACAATGCAAACTAAGACACCTGCATGAAATACCACTCCCCTAGGTTAACATTAACATGTACATAACATGCATCCAAGTCATGTCTTCCTATTGTGACATTGACACATTATACTGCCTGAAACTTTGACAAGTTGACTTCAGCCAACTTACCTACACGGGGAAGAAATACGGGTTTCCCCCGAATTCTGTCTTCGACGTCAAGAAGTTCTACGAACAAGTCACAACCGTCAATTCGCAATGATTCGATGGCCATTTGTAGGAAATTGTCCAATCAGCAACTAAGAAGTTTTCACCTTCCTTTGTCGTCGACTCCCGTCTCCATAAGCCGAATAACCACTTCTAGTCTAAAATACACGGGCGTGTCCTCATTATATACATACTTCAGAATGTCACATGAGTCCCACATGCCTTTGTAATCGCAAAATCTAAACTAACCATAGGTATCTATGTGTACTGTTACGTGATGATAATAATCACATCACTCTTTTAGCACTTTACGCAGTACAACAGGAATGTAGCCTGCCTGTGTATTACATTCTAAGACATTTGGATTCTCTTGTTCACTGTCCTGTTGACATGACAGAATGGATGACTCGGCGTGTGTATTGTTAAAGTCATCTCTACAGAACGTATCTAATGATAATACCATTATATTGCCAGATACACGAAAAACCACAACTGATCTTGGCTGGGAAATTATACCATACATTCAAATAAAAAAGACACCCAAAGTATTTTCTAAACATGTTGATGTAAACAATTAGCTAGCTTTAAGAATATTTTCCATTATGTTGCAAATTCTGACGGACAATATATGATCTTAGCGTTCTGTCCGACGCGCTGCTGACCTTAGGCATTCGATTTTGTATTAACAACAGGTTTTGTCGCCTTCGTGGCAGATGATAAACCAGCTGAACTAGATTATGTAGAGGGTCTGTAACTCCCAAAGGATATATCTCTACGCTGACGACTGATAACCTGTTTTACATTTTTTTTTGTATAGCGTATCTCTGACAACTGACGCTACGAATCCTGACATAACCCTGATATTTTTATCATACAAAAGTGGTGAATTATTGACGTGAATGCCTAAATCCCTAGTTACGTACGTACAAACGCATACAAACACGTACGTATGTATGTATGTAGGCAGGAGCCTTACTCATAAATGTGTGCATGTATAAAGAAATTCTTGCAATTATATAAAGACAGCTCTCGAAAGTAATCAATGAGAGAGTAGAATATTAGCAACAAATCAGAACAAGCAAAAGCAATTTTCCTAAGTTGAATTTATTAAATGTTTGTAAAACAACACATCCCTATCGCTTGCAATTTATTATAATTTTACATATTTAACGTAACTAGTGAATCCCCAAGGACGTTTTGGCGGTATGTTTGCACATGAGTCTCCTACTGTTATTCTTCTTTGTCGAAAACGACATTACAATTTTCTTTAGTAGACGATGTCTTCGCATGAACAAAACTTAAACGACAGAGTTTGAAGCAGTGCATACAACTTTGCTTGACATTATGGTGAGTATTTATTTGTTGTTTACTTTGCGCATTATTCTCTCTATGACATGACAACAGGGTCAAAGTGCCTTAGTTACATGATTAGAGAGCGACATGCAGATACGTAAATATTTAAATTTTGTCTCAGAGTATCGTACCTTTAGACCTCGTTATTGGATACAAAAGAATGCTATTAGCTTGCCTCACTGAGATATATTGATGAACAATGTAACTGAAACAGTTTGTCACCGTCTGTGAAAAATTTCAACAGATGGCTAGAATTTGAACATTTAGTAAAACTGACAATGTATGATCTGTTTTGTAACCATATCCGTGGCCCGCATTTAAATCAGCTACATTCATATGATAGAAACGATACCACAAAATGATGAAGAGTAGGGAGATGCATATTCAATACAGGCGATTGTTAACTTTCTGAGGGCAATTTGATTGTGGCTGTATTGCCACTGCTGCTACGCATATTAATTAGATCTCAGAAAAAAAGTTAATTTACATCTCATTATATGTATCAATAATGAAGTGTCAACTCTCTTTAATATGTATAGCTCACGTTTCGGCAATTAAGTGTATAGGAAACATGCGAAATTAGTGAAATCTGCATTTAAAATTAAGCTCTTTAAGTGACGAACACTCGAATACTTTCTCACTTAATTTCAACCTTGACTTAAGCCTAAATTGGCTGACACTGTCTAGGTATAATTCTTGCGAAGTTTTAACAAATCTCCATCGAAGCGCACGATGAAATTCTTGTAGGATTGTTTACAGCATTGAATTCATGACAGTTTGAATTCATGACAGTAAAGTACAGTAACGATTGCCGCTGTAGACTCTGTCAAAAACTTGTTATGCAAGATGCTGATAACCTTCAGGTAGGAGCGTTTACTCTTACTTGATACAAAACAGTCGAATAAACTTAACTTAAAGGTCGCTTACTGATACGAGGGTATGTACTTTACGTATGTCGCTTATTATTATCACCTGGCGGTAGCATTGTCAGATAGAATTAAATTAAGTGCAACAGGTATATTTTTAAATATATTGGTGACAACTTTAAGGATCTACTGTTTGCCTTTGTAACAGGAGATAAACCAGCCTACCGAATTGTGCGGAAGGCTTGAAAGATTCTGAATGGTAAATCTGTAGATTAGGAGACTGAAAACTTACCTGTTTCCTTTTCGCCTACCGTTGTCAAATGACCCTGTATTAAGTGAGAGATCCAGGTCTTATCGATGATATAAGGTAACAATTGACGAACGCTGTCCTTTAATCCACTTAGTAAACAATGCGAGTGTGATTTATACAATGTGGTCCCACACATGTCACAAATGTCTATCTTCTAGCAAACAAGTAATAAACTATATTAGAGTAACCTTTACTCGGGTATCGTATTTTACCATACAAGTAATTCAAAGATCAGCTTTTATCACACAATAGAGTTTGTGTATTGAAACGAGATCCTGTTAATGTTGTAATTAAGGTCAAATGGCTGTAAATAATGGTAGATTCAGGCAGAGTAAAAACAATACAATTAGATGAACCTAACGTAATGGAAATATTTATGTGTATTATAAATTAAATTACCATGCCCTGTCTGTCGCATTCTGATTGGTCGAGCTGAACCACGTGACTGACCACAAATACACAGTAATGGTTTGTTTACAGGCCCATGAATATGAATAATAAGATTAACAACTCGAAGTATCGTATCTTTACAGCTCAAAAGTAAATCATAATCAATCACAAAATAAAATGGAGCACTTGTAGGTCAAGTTGAGATACTGTTTTCTGAAAACATCTCCGAATTGGCCATTTTTTTACAGCGCGCGTGACAGTGCGTCGCGTATTGCTCAGTTTCGGGGCCCAGTTGTCGTTCGCTCCCGAAATTTTCGGAAATTTTGACGGTTTTCTTGTGTTCGCTGATAATATAATGGAAATAACAGACTCCGCTCTGACCATTAACGTTTATTGTGGGCGCGGGCTCGAAGAAAGCCAAATTAACGGGCTCGCACGTCAGTTTTTGGCTTTCCTCTCGCCCTTGCCCACAAATAAACGTTGATGGTCAGCGCGTCGCCCGTTATTTCTATAATATCTAGCATAGAAGTTAAATGCTGGGAGTGATATCAAAGGTCGACGTTGTAACTAAACAAATAATCAAATACACGGCGAGCATTACAACAGCTGTGTTAAAAGTTTAGAATATTGCTTTAAACTTCCTTATCCTTTTAAACTTCCTACATCACCGTAGTAAGTCAAAGTCTTTGATGTCTGCGTCGTTGCCACTGCATTAGACTGAACGATTCCGTTGTTTATAGTTCTCCGACGGCGGCGGATTATAATGGTTTGTTTATGTGTCCATGAATATGAATAATATCTTAAACATCGTAACTTTTCGGCTAAAACGTTATTGTAATTGGTACAAAGATCATAATCAATCACGAAATAAAATGGAACACTTGTGGGCCAAGTTTAGACACTGTTTGGGAGAAATATCCGGATTTGCAAAATTTCTCCAGCGCGCACACTATTCACTGACAAGTTCTGGGGCCCCATTGCCGTTCGCGTAGGAAATTTTTGTAGATGTTGACGGTTTTTTGGGGTTTGTTGATGATATAATTGAAATAACTGACTCCGCGCGGACCGTTAACGTTTAATAATCGGTGCGGGCGAGAGGAAAGCGAAAATTAACGGGCTCGGCAAGCCTCGCCCGTTAATTTTTGGCTTTCCTCTCGCTCTGGCCCATAAATAAATGTTGATAGTCAGCGCGGAGTCTCTTACTTCTATACTTTCGCCCTGATTTAGGCAGCAAGTTAACGCTAACAAAAACGTTATCTTTATATAGATAGCACAGAAATCACAACGCTTGAATGTGACTTCCATCTTATTTCTAACGAACACGTGTACTTGCTTGGTATCCATACTACAACTTGTATGCATTTCAACAACATGGTTGATGATAACAATGGGGAATTAGGCTGACTATAAAGAAGTCGATTGTTCCTGTATTTTATTGCTTTTTCAATAGCAGTAGCTATAGATTTGCCCAGTGCTGATGGAGTGGGGTTCTCACCTTTTATAGAAGAACATGAAGAATACTAACTTATTAAGTATCAAGAACGTACTTGTCACGTATATGTTCATATAGCCTTAGTAGCCAAATAATGGCAAGATAAATACTTTGTCGGTTGCAAAACGTGTAAAAAATGCCAATTTGTATAATGACAAATAAAATCTTAGCTTATTAGAGTTAGGAATGGATGATGCATATTCATCTACATAATGAAAACTTAATTTAAAGGTAGATGTACAACACAACAATAATCTAGAGGCTCTCATAGAAAAAAATAACTAATTAATTAATATATTATATAGTTAAACAAAAGACACAATATCTTTACTCCGAAACAAAGTATACGATTTGTCTTATTCAGAAAATGAATATTTGGTATTCCCGTGTAGTTTGATTAAGCAAACATAAACAGGCTGTAAACATGCTTTAAAATATCTATATTGTACGACATTATGTGACAGTCCTAGTAACTTTGTATATTTACAGTAACAAAATGGAAGTGGCAAACATTGCGGTTTGTTTGCCCATACATAAAATAACACAACTTAAACTACTCTACTTGTGCAATTTTTCATTTGAAGACTTCTCGCGTTGATTATTTCAGGTCACGTGAAGAGTCAAATGCTTTACCATCCTTGTTCGACTTTTTGGTTCCTTTCAAAAAGCACTAGATCTTAAGTTGCCCCTTTGCTTATCAGCGAGATTACGCGTCTTGTATCGGTATATTCTTTCTTTGGTGTGAACCTTCAGGTGAGCTTTTAAGTTGCCCTTTTCCCTGAATGTTTTTCCACACGCAAAGCATGAGTGAAGTTTCTCTTTTGGGTGGATTCGGAAATGTTTGCGAAGGTTACGACTATTAGTGAATGTTTTCTCACAGATTCCACACTTGTTTGGTCGTTCATTTCCATGGATCATCCGATGCTGCTTCAGGTTCGAACTCTGTTTGAATTTCATACCACTGTCCTTACAAGAGTACAAATATCCTTGTGAGTGTGTCTGGAGATGGGCGTTTAGATGTTGGTTACGCTTGAAGGCTTTACCACATTGGTGGCACAGGTATGGCCTTTCGTTTGAATGGACTTTGTGGTGCTTGTTCAAGTTGCTCAGATCAGAGAAACGTTTACCACAATCTTTACATTTGTGTGGTTTTTCCTTTGTGTGCATACGAATATGGCGTTGTAGGTTGTCTTTGCGAGAAAAACGTCTATCGCAAATTTTACACGCGTACGGCTGTATTTTCGAATGAGTCTTGAGATGGTTGTTTAGATTACCAGATTGAGTGAATGTCTTGCCACACTGATAGCATGAATGTGGTCGTTTCTGTTCGTGTATTAATTGATGAATCTTAAGGTGATACTTTCGCTTGAATGTCTTGCCACACTCCGTACATTTGAAAGGTCTGCCAAACTTCAAATATTTTCTTAGAATGCTTCTACGAGTGGAAAACCGACTTCGTTTGATGCGTTTATGTGTAATTCCTTTCGGCTGAATGGTTGAAGTTACACAGGGGTTGTTATTCTGCTTGTTCGACGTTTTGCTATTGTTTTCTTTGCATCTGACTTCCTTGGATCTCAACCTTTCCTTTCTCAGCATGCTTTTTTGCGGTTCGCAGGTATTCGATTTATTTTCAGACTGACGATGTTTGTTTTTAGTTCTGTCCTTAAGCCGAGTGGATGCCCTCACAGCGTTCTTGTGATTGCAAACTTCTATTTTCTGTCGATTTACTCGTTTACTAAAAGTTTCGCTGGAATGTCGTTGTCGCTCGTTTGAGTTCATCGTTTTGTAGCTTGGTATTACTTGTTTGCGAACACTATAATTTTCGTTGTTTTCAGGGGAATCCAAGAGCCATATTGCGATGTAACCGAAATGTGCAAATGTGTCCATAATTAGTTGAACATCTACGCAAGAAAAAAGAGCGTATCTTCGATATGAATAAAAACCACGTAGGCCTATTTATCACTGCCATAGTTATACCGTCTAACTATTTCATTTGCTTCCACTAGATGCATGGTATTTTTTAAGCTAGATAACTAGTGTAGTTTTGCTGTGCATAACGATCATTATTAAGTCAGTATTTATTAATATACATAATACAACTTACAAGACGAAAAGAACTATGATCACTGCCAATTTTCAAACAACTGTTACGGCATTACCACATAAATCAGATTGTGTAGCTGTAGCTACGTTGTTTTTTGTTATTGATTATTAAAACAAATAATATCATATGATAATGTAATTAATAAGAGCGACTGACCGCCTGATTGCCGATTTTCGATATATAACGTCATACAAATAGAAATAAATGACTTAGTTATACTTTTTAACATGTATCCCTAAGGTTTGAGCTTGAGTTGTCAATTACCTTATATAAACAAACCCATAAAGCACTATAAGGTATGGAGGAGGCATGTCTTTACACTTAGCACAAGAATGTTAATGTGTATCTTGAAAGAAAAATTCTTACCATCGTCTGAAAGGTTTCCGTTTTGATATCTGTGGTAGATTTGCGAGATTGATCTTACAAAACCACGTCCGATAGTTACCTTTCTCTTTCCTCCAGTCGGTAAGTTATTGTTATTTTCTGGAAATTCATGAAGCGAGTGTTAAATTGACAGATCACAATAAGCGACATACTCGTTGAAAAAAGTGCTTTGATGATGTCTATTTTATGTAATTACCCGATTATATAACATTTATTTCTTGTTTTTTAAGTCTAAACCCGACTATTTGTTGAGGTTTAATCTATTTTCGGGGAATTTGACATGAAGATTTGAAGACTTTGAATGCCTTCATGGCAGCTGATTGCTGACACCAAAAACAAATTCTTACATTGCTGTGTCCTGTAGTTACATGCCTAATCGAAGCGTTTATAAAAATGCTGTATTTATGATATTGCGATAAAACAAGCTGATTGTTCATATATTCAAAGGCATTCATGCCTTCAGTAATATAATAAACGACTACGTAGAGATCTATATATTTATGGTGCTACCGAACGTTAAGCAGATGTCAATTGTAACTTTAATTCTCACGACTTACTTTGAAAATATACACATATACGGAACACAACACGTCTGATAGCCTCGTTAAAACAGACTATATAGAACAATAACACACGTCTTAGTCGTGTTTTCCTTGATGCATCTATTAATTAATTCTTCCGGTATATGAAACTTTGAAGAGCTTATTTGAGCTTACTTGCCTATTTTGCCTCGACAAGGAAGAAAAACTGGTTTCGTTCCAGCGCCGTCTTCGGAATCCAGAACTTCGAGAGAAACGTCACACCCTTCAACTCTTAATGACTCGATGGCCATTTCTATGACACGTCCAATTTCCGAGTGATAAGTGCCACTTCGATGTTTTTCCGATTCCCGTTGTAATGCGTCGAGTTTCGACAAGTAGTGGAATTATTATTTGAGTCTGTACTCCTTATATATAAGTTGAAGAATATCTCGTGCGTCTCATATGCCTGTGTTTCCACTCAATCTAGATGAACCAAAGTTCACTGCATATCAGTAAGTAATTATTAACAACGTGTCACCCTACCAGCACTGTATGGTGTATCCTTTGTCCATTGATTCATTGTAATATGACATTAAACTGGTCCAATTATCATTTCCATTCAAGGTAATATATTACCAGGTCCATGGGACATTTGTGATTTACATATTTAAGTAGGGCCATCCTGAACCACTGATATTTAGTGGTGGTACCAGGTGTCTGGTATGGGTAAGCGTACCCTGCTAGCATGCTGCACCCGTCAGGATCGATTTAATTGAAATTTGTTTTACATAATTCATTTTAGCTCGCATGTTCACACACGTAGCGATGTCTGTGTGTCTGTGTGTCTGTGTGCCTGCCTGTCTGCCTGTCTGTCTGTCTGTCTGTCTGTCTGTCTGTCTGTCTGTCTGTCTTATCTCTGTGGGCCCGATATCTCAAAAACGGCTATGCAGATCAGAGTCAAATCTGTTACATAGATTCACTTTCCAAATGACAAGAATTTATTAGTTTTTGGTAGGTGTGACTTGCTTACTTTTTTGTTCATTTGCATAATTAACACTGGACAAAATGCTTGATATGAGCTTAGCATATTTACGTAAATTGACGTATATGAAACACAATATTAATTGCAAACGCAACATATATGTTTGTATATAGAACATTCCGTTACGTTGATATGCGTAGCGTATTACTATGTAGATTATGAGTATACGTAATGCAGATCTTTGCACACTAAGTATACACTGTAATTTTGCATTTTGTTAGTATACGTACGTGTATACTTAATGTATTTGACACATGTACAGAATCAGTATATGTGTATATATATTGTTGTATATCAATCATTTTGCCCAGTGTAATGATTTAAGAAAAAAACTATTTACATTGAGAACGAAAGCAGAAAATATGATGCGATTTGCTGCAAATATTGATTAACCAAGATATATCAACCATGAAAGGTATCAAAGGTTGACATGAAAGATAATTGCTAATGTGCATATTTAATGAACTTTTATATATAGGTATATATATCTGAATGGACTCAATCAAAACTGACGAAACTTGGTATGTATATTGAAGACACTATGATTTGACATTATTGAAAGTCATTTAGCATATTTACTTCAGCAAATTCCTAATTTGCATATTTAATATACTTTCCTTATTAGGGATATTTATCTGAACGGACTTGGCCAAAGTTGACGAAACTTGCTTTCTACATTGAAGATACTTTGATACACCATTTTTGGAAGTTACTAAGCATATTTCCTTAAGCAAATTCCTAATTTACATTTATAATGAACTTTTCCAATTAAGGATATATATCCTGATTGACTTGATCAAAATACAAGAAACTTGCTATGTACATTATATATTTTTCTGTCAACCCATCGCGCGTCCCTACTGCTTGGTCTCGTCCGAGACATAATTATTATTCAATACTATTAATCGATTGTTATCGTTATTAATCGTTAATGTTGTAAGTTTTGAAATCTACCCCGTAGACAAGTTACATTTGATCAGCGTAGATGTCATTTAGCGTCAAAACATGCAAATGAACTCAGAAGGAGCGTTAGTTATACTCACTTTGTGAATAACATACAAATGTTTTACCGATCCCTTGGCTAATGATGAACGTGAACTAATTCGTCACAAATTAGAAACAAATCACTTATGTTTCATTTTTTTTCTTCCTTAATTTTGAACTAAGCAGAAAATGTCGTGCGCAGTCAATCAAGTTTGCATGTACGGGCATATCTTTATCGTGTAAAGTTAAGGTGGCTGGAATGGCTAGAGCGTCGGTTAAAATTTGAAAAAAATAATATGTTTCTTGCAGTTTATAGAAACTAAATTCAATAACAAATAAAAGTCACCAGGTAAGAATACATGAAACACTGCACAGAAAGTTTACAAGAAATACGTTATTTTCGCTTTTGCCGGGAAGTCTGAGTGTACACGCTGTCAGGCCATGAGGTCATGACTGTTGTTTTTCTGTGGGATACTTCCTCCACGTGTCTCGTATGACCACTACCAAACACGTATTCGCGCGAAGACACTCGAAATTCAACAACATGATGAGTTTCAAAGAACTACCTGCCAAAAGTCCACAAAGAATTTTCTAAGACAGGGGAAGTAAACCAGTTGGTTTTTTTTACTTCTGTGAAACCGTTGTCGTGATATCCAGTTGCACAGGTGGTCACGTGATATGAAATAGAACTGAAATACGGAGCATTATGCTGCAGCATGAAAATGCCGGGTCGCGAAAACTGTGATTGGATTGACAAGCTTCTTTGGCCTGTCATGAAAATGTGATAAGTAATCGACATTATTGAGCACTCAAACCGATAGTTTTATTCTTGGCTTGCAAGATTTTCAACGTTATTTGACTTTAGCTTGCCATTTGATTTGTTTCGAACGTATTATTGACAATGCACAGAGGGATCTTGCTTGACAGCATACCGCCGTGTGTGTACATTTATAAAACTTGCGTCCTCCAGAATGCCATTCGTACGTAATGGGGTCATCTGTCTCGTAATCAGCTCATGCAATGTTGTATGAAGCTTCCTTTGCTTACATTACTCTAAATATTTCGTTATCAGGGTTTATTGGGAAGAAACTCTAGTTAATGATTGTAATGTACAAGGTGCACCATTTGATTTTAGTCCCGACTTGAGTACCTCAATCTTCACATCGCCAGGCCAAACTTCATATACCGATGTTTGATTTCCTACCGTAACTTATCCATATAACAAGCAAACGTTCTTTTTTCTGACTCAATGTAAATTGGGCCCAAATTATTCGATAAAAAAATTTTCCTGTCTCGATTCTAGAATTCATATCGATGACGGTGCTTTCAGTGTTGAAACTGACTGTTGATGGGTTATCTGTATCGGTAAGTCTGCATTTCTTGCGATGATTGAGTTAAATTTGCAATTTTCCCTTGTGACCAGCTTTTAAACGTTTCCAGCGCTCTCTTTTCACCTCCTTTGGCCATATTTACGTGTTATGTCGCCGCGAAGTGACCCTATAAAAGTTAATTAACACACTAAATTCACACTGTGAACCACCCTAGTCCACCGTTTGTTTTTGCGTGAGCGAGGGACTCTACGCATGCGCAATTAGATGGTTCCCCCAGCCATGTGCAGAGCCAGACACAGCAGAAAAGCAAGGTCTATGCTTTCACATCAAGCATAGCCATCGGCGGAGATTTAAGGCTGCCATATTGAACTCAAAATCACTTGCTAGGGTGTTTGGAAGGTCGGCCACAGCAGCTCTACGCTGAACCATGGCCATTTTGTGGATGAAAATTGGGCGAAAACAAGCTGTAAACAACGATTTTTCGCAAATTTGGCCTTCTTTCCATAGTTTAAAATTATGAAATGTCGTCAACACAATACAACGGAGACACAGGAGTTTTTTCATGTATTTCGGGGATTATTTTGGACAAAGCAACAGGACTTTTATTTCCATATCTTGGGTTAGGTTATCAGCAAAATGGGGACATCAAAACTAAATTTTCCCCTAGCTAGCATTATTGAATGCCTTGGAATATCCTTTTTGTACAAAACAGGAAGAAAATGCGTGAGTATATTTTGTTTTTTTGTTTTTTATCATTGTAAGAAATTGATGAATTATTAATAATTAAATCAAATTGTGTCATATTTCTCAATATTGTTACATGTTTACGATTGTTTCTTTTTCCCACCAAATCCTGATGCGGATTTAGTCTGTATCTTTAATTAAACTTTGAAGAAATAAAGTGCAATAACATGAACATTTGGGATCAAAAATACTCTTTCCATTCACCTTAAGTGTTTTGCCTCTTTATTGTTTATTAGCCATCTTGTCACATAAGTGGGAAGTTGTCAGACCAAACAAAACCTTAACCCGCAGGTTTTCGTGGCGAGCATTTCATGCAAATGTGTTTCTTACTATAGCGTTCTAAGGTAGCTCGGTCAAAAGAGGCTTGAATTAACGATAAATAAAGGATCGGTAATATAATTTATGATATATCTGTCACCGAATATTATAACTTTAGACGCCACTTTAGCTTGTCAGCATCTTGGCTTAATGGAGCGCTGCACTAAACATGGTAAATTTTCCTCGAAAATCATTTCTTTTCAATTATTCATCAAAACTTCATTAATTTGTAAACCAAGTATTGTCAAGCAAAAGTAAGTTGCGTGATAAGAAAGTTTTAACATATGCAAATTTATGTAAATCACCATATTTTATGGCTTTTCTATTCTCCTAATTTCAAGATTTCCAAAAAATTTAACTTCACTTTGGCTGGGCCAATTTTTTTTTGAAATTTTCACATTATATTATTTAAATGCTATATAACAAAACGATGTTTTGTTTCGCAATAAAATTCTTTCATTTTGAAAAAGGCACTATTTAATTGACTATTAACGATGAAAAAAAATACCGAAACCTGTTTTGTAATGTCGGCTGCAGCCATCGTATTTCTGTGTACATTTTCAACTACGTCATATCTTATTCAAATATGTAACAGGATAGAAAACCAATGATATTTGTTATAAACATATCAACATCTCTCAAAAATATCATTAATAAAGAAAGACGATAACAACAAGAATATCAGCTGACTCGATCACTATCTGTAGACAATTCATAACGCGTCGTACTGGTCAATGCGTCGATATTCTAGTGCATCATGGCGGGGTTTCAATTTAACAACATTTTTCGTTCGTTTGGTAGCAAAAATGTGTGGCATACGTCTCCGTTATGAGGAATGTTCTCCGCTTTTTGTTAACATTTTCCGACTAGTGTATAACAAATTGTTTCTAAAAATTAGGGCGTTCGTATAATTTTACTTCAAGATTAACTTCTTTACCTGACGACGACGATGTTCTTAACATTATACCTACCTTGTCTTAAATCGGTTTATCCTCCAGGGTGGTGCTATCACGAAGTTTGGCAAGTTCGCTTTAGACTGCAAAAATGTCCTTATGGCGGGAAAGCTTAGCAAGCATTGCTGAGCTTAGCAAGTATTGCTGTTGTTGTCCTTTTTCCTCTACTACTATCGAATACTTTTACAAAGGTGTACATGCCGTGTTTGATTACCAGATGGCAAAGACATACGCGTTCTGAGAAAACGTAACCCCCTGTCTTATAATACGTAAGTCGTTTCGCTAAAATGGATTACACTATTTCACCAAAATTATGTGAAGATGGCAAGGAATATGCTTAGAGGTGTATTTGTAGTACGTGGCAGATAGAAACTTACCTGTTTCACTTTTGCACACCCCGAAAAATGCCACTGCATATCGTGGCACATTATTAATATTTCTCTCGCATTAACTATAAGTCAATTTTTAACTAAAATACTGCCCTTCGCAGTAGAGAATAGTAAATTTTATGGTCGTCGTTACATATGCCACGCTGTCAACCTTTAAGCAAACAGTTACTCTTAGCTTTATTAGGGTAGCATATTTTTTCGATTTCGGTAATTAAATTTACAGACTAATAAAAACGGCACTTAAATGTGCGATTTGCTTATGAGGTCCCATGTGACCTTGATAAATAGTTATAATTTCCAATCGACGTTGTAAAAGAAAGATGGGCATGCGCACCAACATATACATGTACTTATAGATATTACGTTGTTGTTTCTGTGTGCTATTCTACGAACATACTTGCTGACAGTTAATCATAATTACATTCTTTAATTTAAGATACAGGTTATGCCATTTAAACATTTGATTGAGCATTACATCCAGCTTGAAAGCGACATACGTGTTCTATCGCATACATACATGTGTCACCATTGTTTGATATTTTACACATTCCTATCACTGTTTATATATATATATATAATATATATATATATATATATATATATATATATATAATATATGTTTATATATATATATTATATATATATATGTTTATATGTATATGTATATATATATATATATATATATATATATATATATATATATATATATATATATATATATATATATATATATATATATATATATATAAGAAATGAAAATTGCACCAGAGAACACTTTCAGAACGTAAAACAATTACATAATACATTATGTAAATAAATGTCAAACAATATTCTTATATCAAATAAACATGTTAAATTTCTTATTATTCAATAATACGATTATGAAAAAATATCTTTTATAATGTTAATATAAAATGTTATACGAGCCGAATGACCTATACAACATTATTTATATTTAAATTTTACCAAAATTTTACCTATTATCTCTGACAATCAAAAGCGACTGCTCGGTTTATTCCCATTTGATGATGCCGAGTCGACGCAGTGAAAGGATCGTTGTATATGTATAAATGCAGGTTTTACATGAATCTGTTTTGGAAGGTCATTTTAATATTGTGATTTGCGAGTATTGTTCCCATTACATGTGATTTCCTTGGATACCACCCTGGTGGGGATTTTTTCTCATCCTCTCTAGACTAGACGTTCAGAAGTATTAGTTTTTTTTATCACTGTGTGTATTTCACGCGTTAGCTTGTTTTTCATCCTTACAGCCTCCCTATAGTACACTGTTCCCCTTTTCAAATCATTTTCTCGCTCAATTAACTTTTCATGTACTCTTTGTTGCGTTTTGTTTGAGTTCATAATTTTATTTTTCTGTTTTGAGCCTTTCAATCCGACATGAAGGTACCGAAGAGCATCTCTTCTCCTCAAGCTGCTTACTGGAGATTGCAAGAGCCAAAACAATGACACAAAACTGCAAAAAACTGCAAATCGGTGAGCTGTTTCTCATATATAAGGGGAACCATGTCTTCACTTTCTCGGTTGTCCTCCAGTAAACCCGAGACAATTTTACTGACATTGTTGTTAAGAAGGACTGTGTCTCAGAAATCAATATATTCCAAGTTTTTTTACAGATCAGCCACTATCACAATATAAATTCATAAGAATTATGAACGCTATAGACCCAGTAGTTATAAGGAATTGTGCGAGATACTTGTTCTATGCTTTTGAAAAACGAGCATTGTTTTTACAAGATTTATGATTGTAATAGTTTTGCCTTTTTTATGACTGAAAATCTGTTTGGCAGTATCAATTCATGGATATACCTTTGACTCTCTAAGTGTTTGCTATTTATTGATTTGTAAGCTTGTACATTGGGCCGGTGGCCTGTAGTACTTATTGAATAAATACTACTACTACTACTAAATACTACTTCTACTGGAGATTGCAAGAGCCAAAACAATTACACAAAACTACAAAAAACTGCAAATCGGTGAGCTGTGTTCTCATATATAAGGGGAACCATGTCTTCACTTTCTCGGTTGTCCTCCAGTAAACCCGAGACAATTTTACTGACAGTGTTGTTAAGAAGGACTGTGTATTCACCAAAGTTATCGATTTCATAAACCAGAATCTAGATCTCTCCATCATAGTGACGACGTTTCCCTTAAAACTCAACGAATAAGACTCAAACGCTATGATGATCGTTCTTTCTCATACGTTGCTGTAGCACAGCCATAGCTCTAGTACGTTGTGACGGAATAAAATATCTTTTTTCCTTTTCACGACTCGGAGTTTTGCCGTTGCAATCCATATTCGTCACAACAAGAGGTACGACTGCACAGATGAATGCCACTGCTTCCTTGTGGAGTAGATTTTCTAGTCATATTCGTTCAGCATCAAGTACTGAAGTTTTAAAATCTTGATTAAAGACCTGCTTCTTTGAGAAAGCATAGTCATGCGACACAGTGTAAAGCGCCGGTGAAAATTTTCTTTATGCTTTGTCTAGAAAACTTAAATCATTGTGCTCAGCTCACTTCTGAAGTTGTACTAAAATTAGCGTTGAGGACCCGATAAACAGAATATTATACTTAGTGGGGTGCTCGAGATACGAGGAATGGCGTTTCTGACCAGTCACTGACCATGCTATGACCATGCATTGTTATCGGTGCGTACATATTGACACACACATCCACTAACTCATTCAGCTGGAAAAGCTCTCGCACAAATTTGAATATGGGAAAAAGCTGTCATGTAGTCTTCATTCACATCACACGGTTACAAAAAGTTAGCCGCAAATGATAACAGCAAACACTGAAAAAGTACGCTGTAGCTGACTCGTTTTTTCACTTATCTGTCGACATTTCGCGATAGCATTGCTCTGACCAGCAGCGCGTTGGTGTTTTCTCCTCTATAATATAGAGTCACTATGGCAGGCCATTTCTCGTACGTCTGCTGGCAGTTAAGTGGGCACGTACACATTTCCACATTTAAAAGTGATCTCCAATGTTTAATTTCATTTCAGATAATTTTGGTCAGAAAACATACAGAATTAGTGTAATTATCGTTTAATATTAATTTCTTGACATAGCAACCACCTTGTAAACTTACTCCAACCTTGCCTTAAACATTTTGAACTGCCATTGTGGTGTCATCACATAATTAAGAAGGTTCGACTGAAGTCGAGTGGGACTACATAGATGTCAATGAAGGTCTTTTTGTTAAGCTCTTAATTTATTCTTCGCACGTTTTTTGGATGATGTCATTTTCATCAACATAATACCAGTGAAACTTTAACTCTTAGCTTTTTGTAAGGGCCCTATCTAAAAGTGTTCTACATATTATGGTGTTGTCGCCAAGTATTGCTTGATTCGCTCATTGTTCTCTCAATAACAAAATCAAAAGTACTTTCGTGACTTCCAAAAGAATGGAGGTACAAGACATGTAAATATTTCGTGACAGAGTGTCTGCTCTGACCATAAGACTTCCATGTGTTCTTATACCAAGAAAGCTATTTAATTTGTCTGCAAAAGTCTTTTTGATGAACAATGAAACCACGTATCGAAACCTGGTGTACCTTAAAGGTATTCTTTGGCGTCCTGTCGATTTTTTTTCTTCAACTGTGACAATCATATTCAAATATTTAACAGGATTAACAACCGATCGGGTATGTTTTATGTTAGAAAAATATCACAGAAGGGCTGAGGCCATAGACTCCCGCAGAGTAAGATTTGGAATGTAATTTCAATTGAAAGTGGCAGTTCGCTGCCCTAATTAATAGACGATTTTATGTGAATTACTCTTCTTCTTCACAGACATTGATGACCTTGATGGCTACTCGGACGACAGGTTGCTACTGAGCTCGGCTACCCAGCGTACTTAGCGCCAAGACGGTGACCCTTGACACAAGATATGACGGCCGCTGGCAAATGAGTTTATCTTTTTCATCCTGAACGAAAATATTGGGGACTTTGATTTTGGAATTTTGAAGTTATTTTAGTAAATGTTACATTTTATCTCTTGCAAATCTTTATCAAAGTAAAACATATTAAAGGTTCGGCCTTGATGTTCAAGGCGCACTCACAGGCATTATGTGGTTGCAATGGCGGCGACTGTGCGGCCATTTTTATCGTACTGCAGTGGGGTATGATACCAGTGCGATCTGCAAAACGAAGATATGACAGATTCAGTACCATGAAATGATTTAAAATAAGATGTATGCAAGTGACGCGATTGATATCGATGCCTATGTACAGTCCTAACAACCAGGCCAACGCGTCGTTGTACGCAGGCGTATGTGAGAGGGGTTCAGTTACACGTCATAACACGTACTTTTGTCGGCAAAGTAGTGTTCGCCTATTGATACATGGCGACCACTGTCCAAACGTATACTTATTAACAAGGAGCTAGTAAAATAAGGCACCGTAGAGGGCGGTGAAGATTCATGCCCGTCCGTGTAAAGGAGAGAACGTAATTGTTTCAGTGTGGTTTACCTGTGACAAATGACCTTTATATATCATGACGATATCATACTTGACCCATATTAATCTTTACGGCCCTGATACAGTGTTTGCAGACCGAGGTTGTACGACTCAGGGAAGCGTCCGAGCGTGCGAGGGCTAGTACGCCGTACGACCGAGGTTTGCAAAAACCATATCAGCCGGTTTTTTATCATATACCTTATGAAATGATAAATATGTAGTTTAAAATATTGTGCAAAGATTTGAAGATAGAAATTCATGTAATGTCAAACATTTATCGTCATTTTTGGAAATGTTTCGGAAAGGCAATGGCCGTATCAAGTCGCGTATTGATATACAATGACGTCATTTGTTTTAGCTGTAGAAGTTGTACAAAGAATGAGGCGTCAATCGAAGTGTAAGAAGGGTAGCGTGGTGTAAGGGAGCATTCGTTTTTTACAAGGGGGGTCGGTGGAAATCGGGGGGTTGACTTTTACAAAACCGCTTTTTAGGGGGGGTCAAATTTTACAGTCAATGATTGAAGGGGGGGTCAAATTTTACAAAGGTTTGTATTGAGTTATGGAAAAAAATTGACTTTGGAATTTCACCGAAAAGTTTCTTGTGTAACCGATGTTTCGAGACGGCAGAATAGTAACTGACCGAACCTCAGCCAAATTTATTTCTCTAGCAGAGCCAACAAGTCCGAGACTGGCGTTAACCTCTCTAGAGCAGCAACAGAGCATGTAGCCCTGAGTACAGGTCTGTGTGTTCCTGGCATTATACGGCCTCCACCACAGCCATGCAACGGTCTGTGGAGATAACTGGGGTCTCTGCAGCGAGTTTCAAAATGGGGATCTCCATGGGTAAACAACTTGTCGAGTACGCTATGTTTCAGAAAATGAGCGGTTTTGGACGTTAGGAGAAGTTAATCGCATCTTTTCTGGGATTGGTTAGGAGGTATAGGTAGGCAGGGAAAGGATTTTGCCCCAATAGAGCAGAATTTCGGCCAAAAAGACCGTTTCTTTATTGCAGTCCAGATCAAGGCCGCAGAGACCTCATTCTCGTCATAGACCATTGCAGGGCTGTGGTAGAGGCCATATAATGCTGGGAACACACGCGCACAGACCTGTACGCAGGGCTACAGAACATGGGGCATGAAATGAGGAACTAACACACAGTCATATAATGTAACAAACAACTTCTGTATATTACTATATTGTGTCAAATATCGGGGTCTACATATAAAATAGTAAAACCGTACTTCAAAACTATATAAATATTACTCCATGGTAACAATAACCGTACTGATCGACCTCCCGACGGCAGGAGTCGAACACACTTTCAGAACAAAAACTCTGTTCAAACCCTTTCTAATTGCTTAACAATTTCTATGGAAAACTTAACGTTACCGCAGAGCTGCAGAGGTACCTCAGACTTGACCACGCGGCTCGGAAACACAAATAGTTCACATGCGACTTAAACAAATGTTCGATGATGAGCACAATTGTAAGTCCGATTTTCATGTCCGCACATGAAAGTCGGCGACAACACACGCAATTCACTGCTAAGCAGCGTCCAGTTCAGCCACCACGGGCGCAGCCATCTTAGATCTTTGTTTACTTCCGGTCGGCTCTTCGGCGGGGACATGCCGAACTAATCTGAAGTCTTCCTCTGCTAACTCCGCGCATCAACAAAAGTTCAGTGGAACAATCATAAATAATGTTCTCATGACAATCTCAGACATCTGACTGAACTCATAAATGGAATAAAGTTCGCAGTTAACACACAATTTGCTGCAGAAAGATCAGCTTTCAACATGTGGTAATACCATCTCAGCGTGCAGTGCGTATATGGCATATATACGGCACAGCTTTCAAAGTTTCACTTGTGTGAGCAATGTTCGTTCGATCGACTAAAGTAGAGGATGGCGTAGGGTTTAAATAAACTGTCCGATCCGCATAAAGTTCGATCTCTGCCACTCATTGGTTTCTTTACATATCTGCTGACTTGAGTGAAACTCAAAATAGAGAAATATCTGACTTAAGAAGCACACGCTGACACTCAAACCTTCCAGTGCAGCATGCAACGAAAAACACTCTCTGGAAAGTTCCCGTCTTGGACTCCCTAGGTATACAGTGATAACACACAAGAACTCCCAGGCAAAATAGAAAATACACAGGTCCTCCATACATAATCTATGAGAAGCTATGCATTACTTCTTTTGAATACAAAACTAGCCAAATCTGTGCATTTATAGACTCTTGATTATTGATATTAATGTACTTGATAAGACTAGGGTAGTTACCAGTGCATGTGTGAGCAAGAAATTTGATTGGTATTTCACCGAATTGTTAATTCACTATCTTGTCAGAGGAAACTATGAATAATTTTTTTCCAATACAAAAGTAGTTAAATCTGTGTATTTATGTACGCTTGATTATTGATATTAATGTACTTGATTAGACAAGGGCGGTTACAAGTGGATGTTAGTGCAAGAAATTTGATTTTGGAATTTCACCGAAATGTTGATTCACTATCTTGTCTATGAGGAAACTATGAATAATTTTTTTCCGATATAAAACTTGGTAAATCTGTGTATTTATGTACTCTTAATTATTGATATTAGTTTACTTGATTAGACTAGAGCAATTACAAGTTCATGTGTGTGCAAAAAATTTGATTTTGGAATTTCACCAAAAATGCTGATTCTCTAGTATGTGAGGAAACTTTATCAGCCCGGGGCCACAGGGTGCGAAGGGTTAATGAATCAAATCTGATGAATTTTTTTTTCATTGGGGGGGGGGGCACATTTTACAATTGATGAATTGAGGGGGGGTTAAATTTTAGAAATTTGATTTAGAGGGGGGTCGCTTTTTACATTTCATTTGTCGCTCAAATTCCAACGACCCCCCCCCCCTCCCCGTAAAAAACGAACGCTCCCTAACTCATCGTAAATTTTATTGCACCGGCAGGGAGATGGGATCATCAAGAAATAGCTCGATTAGCTCGATTAAAAGATAATTTGTGCCTTTATAATAATTTTATGAGGATTTCGCATTGAAATGGCCATGCACATGAAGCTGGGCGACGGGTGACGGCTATGCTTAGCTTATCTGTCGCATGATCGCACTCGATCAAATTTATGTTCAGTTCACTTTCAAATCTTTCAAAAACGCAGACATAATCGATAATGTGCTTAGTCAACACTGGATTTTAATATGACATCCTGAGAAATCTCACCCGGTTTCACTAACGTCACTGTCGCCCGTACGATCAGAACGGAAGAGACGTTCCGATCGCGCTGACTTTGTTTACGGGTGGAACGTTTGATGATAGCAACGAGCGTAGTAACCAGAATGAAGCTAGTTCTGAAATGCACGCTCTTGCCCATATTTGGACAAAGTGTTCCCGGGCGCAATACGGCAATTTTTGACACAAAAGTGAGGGCGTATTTTACATAGCGTAACACAGGTACGTGGCTCGAGGTATATGATACTGCTCCCTATTATATTCAGAAGAGAATAGGCCTGCTGTTTTGCTAATCGTTTTTACACCTGTCACATCAAACACAATACAGCTCTGTCATTTTAATCTAGGCACCATTTTATTTCCTCTGCTCACACAGAAGGCATAATATAATACCATTATCGTTTTCTGCCAGGTTATGACATGTGCAGGTGTGAGTGAGAGTGTATGTGTGCGCGCGCGTATGTTTGTGTATTTCTAAATGTATATAGGTGTTGCATCATAAATATATTTCGAAAGTATTTTCCAAAAAATAGGTACGGCGGCATGGTAAAGTATTTTAATCAACATACCGAGCAAACATGGTCTCCATATTTGGAACTTCTATCACGGGCTAGACCTTGTAGAAATTCGGTCGGTCGCATGTGTGTATCATTTGAGAAGTTATTAGGATCGTGTGACCTGATGATTAATTGCAAATTCTCATGTCGTCTAAAAACATTAATACGGCTTATGATGGCCGTTAGAGTTCGCTTACGTAGACGATTTACGTTCATACCCTCCTTGCACGATGGGTCTGTTTCTGTGAGTGGGTTGAGATATTGAGCTATCTCAAGTTTCCCCCGTGTTTATAAGCTAAGCTTCATGTCTCACATCAGTATATCCTTTCATTTTGTGGACATTGATATGAGTTTGCAGATTGCATTTTTTCGTTGAATCTTTTCCTAAGCACACACAAAAAAGATCGGTGTTTCGCATTTGGAAGTATTCGTTAGTGTTTGCGAAGGCTTCGACGGGGAGTGAATGTTTTCCCACGGACTCTGCACTTGTTTGGTCGTTCATTTGCATGG
>LD350097.1:101287-117782 GCA_001465055.1 Ptychodera flava | reverse complement strand
GTCGTTACATTTGTGTGGTTTTTCTTTTGTGTGGAGAAGGCGATGGCGCTGTAGGTTGTCTTTGCGAGAAAATCGTCTGCCGCAAACTTTACAGGCATACGGCTGTATTTTCGAATGAGTCATGAGATGGGTGTTGAGATTGCTGGATTGAGTGAATGTCTTACCGCACTGCTTGCATGAGTATGGCCGTGTCTGTGTGTGTATTCGGTGATGAATTTGTAGGTGGTACTTTCGTTTAAATGTCTTGCTGCACTCCGTGCATTTTACATGGCGGCGTATCTTCGAGCATTTTGTTAGAGTGGCTTCATGTTGGGAACTTCGACCGCGTTTGGTGAGTATGTGTGAGATTCTTTTCGACGGATTCCGGAAATGTATTTTCGGTGAGTTATTCTGCTTCAAGGAGTTGCGGCTCTTCATTATTTTACATTCGAGTTCCTCAGATTTCACCTTGAGGCGTCTTAGTATTGTGCTTTGACGTTCACATGTATTAGCTTTCTGCTTTCGATGAGTGTCTGCAACTCTTGCTTTCAACCGAGTGGAGACCCTCACAGCCTTCTTACTGTGAAATGTTCCTTTATTCTTTTTATTTCCTTGTTCTATGATTTGTTCACGAAAATGATATTGCGGTTCGTTGGACTTCCTAATTTTGTTATTTTTGAAAGTTGCCATTCCCTCATGGACGCCATTGTTTTTGTTGCCTTGTGGGAAATCCGAGAAGCACATTGATATGTGACCGAAGCATGCAAAGGTATCCATGACAATTTGGACATCTGCGTAAAGAAAAGAGAACACATATTTTGTAATTTAAAGTTATTTGCAACGCATGCCTACTTCCGGCAGCCATTAGTTTACTTTGGAGATATGAAGTTTGAGCATGTTAGTTTTATACGTATAATTTACACTATTTGTAAATAAATATAAGTTATGCCTCAATATTACACTTTTATTTCAAACAACTGTCAGGACACTAATCAAATATTCAAAAATCGAAGCACCGGTGTTTCTTGTTTCGATATTTAAGTGAATGCATGATAATGCAAGTCAGAACCTGCGATCGAGGGATTTCTTGAGATTTGTATATGAATTGTCAAGGATATTTTAGTGTTCACACTCCGACAAAATAAAGTCGAAATATCTTAACCCTATGGAATTTCAGCTTTTAGACTTATTTCGTGACATTGTCAATTAGCTGTAGCGAAAGCTCAACGCTGTAATTAATAGTGTAATAATTAATAGTGTCACCATGCTTTAATGCAAAAACAAAGAAAAATGACACAAATGTTCAAACTTTAGTTCTTACCATTTTTCGAGTAAGTGCCTCTTTCACACCTTTGGCTGATTTTGGAGGTCGATTCAGCAAAACGACTACCAAGAGTAACCATAATCTTTTCTTCACTCTCGCTGGTATTGTCCTTTTCTGGAAATTGACAGCATATTCTGTACCAGTTTAGAATTAGTTAAAGCGAATGTTAAATGGTTTTCACAACCATTTACCTTTAAACAACATGGAAAAAAAATGCCCTTTCGTGTCCCTTAATAACGAACGTAGAGAGATGATATGGTAGTTTATGATTTTAAGCGGCCACTTTATGTACTTTTTGCATAAGCATGTTCATAGAATAAGGTTTCCCTTTCGTTAAAGAGTCATCTTGCTTCATACACAGTGAGGAAAAAAGATCAAGCGTTATAATAATTTCAGTATCCTATATCGACCATATGAAAGCGCATAAAAGTGAGTGTGCGTCAACGGCAATATAAGTAGTAGCCTGCTCCGAGTATGATATTGAAAATAAACGGGGCGGTGCTCAAATTCAAAAAATACCTTCCCTGTGTTATTCTGAAAGTTTATAGTATTGAAATTTATTGCATAGTTGTGATCGTTATTAAGTCTACTTACAACATCTTTTAGTTGCATGGTTACCAAATAATCTTCATCGAGTTATATTTAAACCTATGGCGCGTTCCGGTGATAAACAGATGTTAGTTTTGATTTATGTTTGGCAATAGTCAGGAAAAAATCAAACCCACGTGAAATACATTTCCGCTGATTGGCATTGTTTTTAACGACAGAACAGAACAGAACAGAACAGAACAGAACAGAACAGGAAAGAACGGAACAGATATAAAACAACTCTCTTCCATATTTCCGTTCTGAAACTTTGACAAATTCCCGATCCATCGAATGCGACTTTAAAGAGCTGAGTCAAGCTGACATACCTACTCTGCTCCGACTGAGAAGAAATGGCGATTGAGTCCGAAAGTTACCTCCAGCGTCGAGAAATTCGACAAAAACATCAATTCCATCGATTCTTAATGACTCGACGGTCATTCTATGTCATTTGCCAGTTTGCAAGTGGGACGTCGACACTTTTGTTCGTCTTCGACTCCTGTTGTCAAGCACCGAATTTCGAAAAATGATCTAAAATATACAAGTTATGCACTTGTTATTTGAAGATTTCAGAACTGTACCATGAGTGGCGATTGACTGTATTTGCCACAATATGTACTTGCCTCTACAAAAACAACGTTCTTAAAATAAAAATTAACGTTCTGATGATAAAAATTAATCGAAGTGTTAATTTTTATTGTATCCTATGGTGAGGAAATTCACATTTCTTCGCTATTTTTTATTTAAGAGGTCGAAAACGATTCATTCGTGACGTGTTTGAGAAACATTATATGTGATATAACGTAAGCAAACAATTCGTCATCGAGAGCTCGACCTTTGGACTTCAACGTTGGATGCAAAGAATGCTATTACCTTGGCTCACAATGTAATGTTGACGTACGAAGAAATTACACTGAGAAACATGATGTGAGTTACAGGTATTGTAATCTTCTGTCAACTTCTCCTTTCTTTAAATTTAAACCCGCTAAAAGTGAAGCGCAACTGCATTATTGTGTTCACGATGAGCGAGAACAGCAGTTTTGGTTGTGTGCAATCTCTACAAAAAATCAGACATCAAAAAATGCTTCACTAGTCACCCTTACACGTGATCTTGTTCGCTTAAATTAAGATGGAAATCCTGAAAAAGATCACCACACAGTAGTCCAGACTACGCGTACAAGTGTCGCTTGCCGGTTTGAAAGAAAATCATTTCCTCACGCACACCACATCTGCTTATCACGTGATAACGAATTTACCCACTTATCGGATGTAACGAAATGTAGCAAACTTGGTGCCGATGTTTATAATATCAACAATGGGATCTAGCCGACTACAATTATCTGGATGGCCGGGAAGACACAAAAAATTATACATGTACGAATATACCTGTTTCTTTCTGGCGTATCTGCAATTAATAGTCCTTTACGTCGGTGCAAAATCCCTACTATGTCTATATCATAAAGTAGAAGTGATATATTGGCGCACGTCACATTAACGATTCCTTTTAGAATTCGTTAATGTGGGTAGTTTGTTTTACATATGTCGCATTGTTAATCTTTTAGTGAACAAACAGGAAATAAATTACTTTCACATTTGCATTTGGTAGTATTTTTAGTTCATATGTACATACATGGGAGCATAGACACTCGAGAAAACAGAAACAGAAGACAGAAATAACGAAACTTCCTTTGTACTGGTTAGGTTGCAATGAATTAACTTTGTTTGACCAGCAGTCGTCGAAACGACAACTCTGTATGCGTACTTGATCCAATTACCTACCACAATGACGCAATATTCGTTCGTACGTTGTGTTTAGAAGCGTTCATGTTACATGATAAGAATCTGTTCAGCCTGTGTTGTTTGTGCAACGGAGAGTGTCTTGAATATCCATGATCGCACTAATGGCGAAAAGATTTATGACGTCTTTTATGCAAGGACGAGGGCAACTTTCAAGATTCACGGAAGATCACGGAATGAAAACAACTTGTGATGTGTTCCAACGTTAAATCAGGTAACGCAGTGGTTATTGTTTCGGATTTGTATTCTTAAATCTGTCTCTTTACAACAACATACTGACTCCCTGTAAACTTTCACATGCATCAAATATTGCTACTAAGAAGAAAACATAGTTTTAAAACAAATTTTGTGGACACCTTTTAACAGTATACTTTTACGCTATTTTTTTCTTATAATTCGAAAACGACATTACCGAACGCCTGCATGCAGGTCTTGTCTAAAGGCGAATCGCACGTTGTGCTGTGTAACCTCCATAAATGTAATAATCTCCACAAATGTGATATCAACCACAAATGTGATAATCTCCACAAATGTGATATCAACCACAATTGTAATAAAATCAACCACAAATGTAATAAACAAGTTAACCATAAATGTAATAAAACACAACCATAAATGTGATAAACTTGAACTTGCATATGTGATCATTTGTTTATCAATGCCCTGAGTAAATAATAACTTTAATAAGACTAGTGTTATGTTATTGCATACTTTCCTGAAACTTGGTTTCCTTTCCAAAACACAGAATAGAATACTTTGAGAAAACTATCAGAAAATGGCGAGGTACCGATCAAAGTGTTAGATAATGAAAGTGGAACAGCAGTTCTAGACACTGATAATTACATAATAAGGAAGCGTCAAAATAACTTGTCAACCACACAAAGTTTATGACAGATGACTCAGAACAAATAACACATTATACAACCTTAGAACAGAAACTTACGACACAAAACTTGTTGACGAGAATATGTATCCATATTTAAATCTAGTAAAAACGATACAAACACTAGTATACCTTGAACACAGTACAACAAAATTAGACATCCTGACATCCCCAGTGAAGGAACAAACATCAAGTGGAACAACATAGGAATACAGAAAATCTATCAAATTCCACACAATTTATCCACTTGAGGCGACTGATTTCGAAAGTACGGCAAATTAAAAAAAAACGGCGTTAAAGGATTGTAGTGATATACAGTCTCCTCCTCTCTGGAGTAGAGACTGCAATGACGTTCAGATTACAGCTGTGTCTCGCCATGGCCAATCAGTTTTGTACACAAAATAGGAAAATCAAAATACACTTTCAAATATACAGAACACACTAAACGCAAACAATTAAGATATGAATATAATGTGTGGAGTTGCTTTCCTTATTTCATAGATAAATATTTAAGAGCTAATTCCTATATTGCATTGACAAAATAGATTTACTACATTTATGGTTGACAAGTATTACATTTATGGGTGATTTTTATTACATGTATGGTTACCACTTATTACAATTGTGGTTGGTGTTTTTATTACATTTATGGTTGATTTTTGTTACATTTATGGGTGATATTACATTTATGGATGCATTTTATTACAATTATGATTGATGTTATATTTATGGAGATTATTACATTTGTGGAGGTTACAGTGCTGTAGATCGCGTCCAGTTTCATTTGATCGTCCTGCAATTCGGCTTTGCTCGAGGTTCTATGATTGAAGTTACTGTAATACCGATTTCTGTCTATCAGGATGACTGTACTAGCGATACTAGTATGTCAAGAACGGCTGATTGTTTTAGCCTGGAATTGATAGACGGATGCAGCTTGAACCGTGCGATTATTAAACTATGTATGATCATTTTATTGCTTTATCTTAGCAGTAGCAAAAAGATTATCGAGAATCACCTGGTGGATGTTTGAGGGCGTTAGACTTATCATGTTGTGCTCTCGTAAATCTCACCTGGCTTTTCGTATGAGGGATGAAAAAGTGCTCAATAAAGACTCCGAACACAAACAATCACTACAAGATTAAATCTTCAATAACGTCAAGTAAAATTTTTAACTAAAAGTAAAATCCAAGATTATTAAAATGTTTATTTCCGTTCCGTGGAATTCTCCAAATGATTAATTAAAAGTAAAATTCCAAGATTACAAAAATTACAGAATATACATCTCCCTAGCAACCAAACAAACCTGTAAAGGAGCACAAAATCACTATCATAGTGACGTCATTGACTTATTTGAAGTGAAATCTGGAGAGAACCGTGGAAAGCCGTCATCGGGACTTGTTAGAACAGTCTGAACCGGATTAACAAGGTTATGAGAACCAAGGAGAAGACAGTTTGCTCGTATATCACAAAGCTGAACGTGTAAACATTACATGTACACACACTTGGAGACAATGCCGCTTTAATTCTTAACACTTCCCCAAACTAATGAAACATAATTACTTTTGTCTGCCATCGGATGCGAGAGGTTTCGCATTAGATGGCAATCAAAGGTAAATTCATTACATGGTGGAGAATCCGGTTACCTCCCAACGAGCTAAGACGAACTCACGTGCAAATTAACCGACCAACGAATACGAAAAAACAATAGTGATAAATAGTGGAACAACCCAAGTACAGAGCGAACTGCACAAAGACGAAGAGCAAGTATTAGACCGACCAATATGGCAAGCCATAGTCTAAAGACATTGTTCATAACTTTCATTTAAAAACTTAAAAATTGGGGGAAAGTACATATTTCATTTCAACTAAATTTTGTTGATCAAATCATAACTTATCTTAGACCCTAATTATAATGGAATTATGTACTCCAATTTTAGACTAAGTCATTGAAACACCCACTCAAGTATTAGCTAGTGGTCGCACCCCTTATAAAGCATAAAAAAATAATTATGTATTTCAAGGGTCTCAACTCGTCATCAAAAACATTGAATGAAAGTACTAAAATATCTGTTAAAACACATATTACTAATTTCGATATATTTTCGCTCAATCTGAAATGCGAAGTTTTAATTGAATCTGCGAACTTAATTTAATGAATTGAGTACTAGAAATGGCCAAAAAATGAGACTATGGCCTGGCATTTGATCGGTAGACATGTATAGTGATATAAAGGATAAAATAACGGTGTGTATTAATTAATCAGAGTCAAGTGTGTCCGGTACTCTAAATTTGCAAATCCGAAAATTCGTATTACAATGTTAAAATTAAAACTAGTTTTAAGCATATATCAACGGATACTTGAATAATTTTAAATAAATAGGGTGGCGTACATGTAGTTTTTAACATGCATACATATCGGTTCACATATAAACGTAATGGTAGTAGTATATACACTCGTCCAATCGCATAACGGAGCGTGTAAGTGTGCGTAAAGTCTGACTGACATTTTGGCTGACATACTGGGAGACAGACAGACAGAAAGATACAGAAATAGACATGACGTCTATATGCACGGCGCATGCAATATAAACAGGTCAAACTAAGAAAATTAAACATTATTTCTATCAGCGTAACAAATAATGTATCCAAGTTATAATTTTGATAGTGTTATCAAATACCTTTATAGGGAGACTGTTTCTTGCACGCATGATGTTTTTACTACCGCCTTCCTGCGACGAAACATGTTTAAGCTAAAGTCGCCTCAAACCAGCCAGGGATCAATGTAATATGTTGCTACATGAGCTGCAATTAATATCGCCGGCAGTACAATGGGACTGTCGTGATAATCGGGTTTAAAGTTGATAGGATATTAAAAGTAATCAATAATGTGTGGCGTTCAGCACTGTTCCAAAGAGTGATGTGGTATCGCAGACATATTGTCGTTGCTCAGTATAGCGTTCTACCCGTTGATTTTGCCCATCTACATTGTCGACGAATATTTTTCATCGTGGATAAATCATTTGAATTTACTAAACACATAATTCAGCAAGAATTCGTGATATATACGCGATAAACTGATTACATTGCTAGACAAACACGCAAAGAGGTTCAAATACACGTTATGTACAGAACAGCAGTGAAGTGAAGTACGCATTTCTATGCTAAAGTTAATTATTTACATGATGACAAATCAACATTGCCTTATACCAGCATTGCCTTATATTGGCTTGTTTTCGTAGATATAGTCATTATGATGTCTCAAAATTTCCGTCAAATGAGACTGTAAGGTCATATTCATGCCTGGAAAGAGAAGCAAATGCTCTAGAGTGTTATACACCTACCATGGGGAACAATTCAATTTTGCGTGTGCAAAAAAGCCGTACGTAACGACCGTTCTGTAACACGTACGATTTCAAGGCGCCCCATCCCCATCGGCTGTATCTGCACTGGTGTGTGAGTGCCATAACATATCTCGCGCGTTCTGTACGTACGTGTGTGGTGCTCACACACACGCAATATAGGCCTATATCCAGAACTTGTAGAAGCGCGTCCGACATAGCGTTCCACACTTGTGCTTTAAATCGGAAGAAAAATTATTGACATTGCTCGAAAACGGTTAGTACTCTGTCGATTTGATCCTAGCCACGAATGTAAGATGTATAATAATAAGGTTATTACGAAAAATACCGCAAAGGATGCACTCGGACATGCGCGCGATACGCTGCGCCAATGTCCTCGTGCATCCTTTGCGGTGTTTTCGTAATAACCTAATAACCTCTACAACAATATTCAGATATCAAATATGCTTGCTATATAACAACAGTATTTTGTCACACAGTATTTTGTTCGCCTAAATTCACACAAAACTTACCGTCCAGGAAATCCTAAACAAATGGAGTGCGATGATTCTGACAACGCATGCAAAAGTCATTAGTGAGGTTTAGTTACACATAATTACGAGTAAGTCCGACGGCGCTCAGTGGAGTACGCGTATCCATGCTTACGTGTGAATATTTTGGTTTAGCTGTGCGTTTCCGATGATTTTGCTGCATTTTTTCTCAGAAATATCCGGAATTCATGTAATTTTTAGGAAAATATTAATTTCGATAATTTTCCTTTTGGCTGTGACAAAGACGCTACGCGCACTGATCGAACGGAATTACATGCAAATAAACCTCTCTATTGCTTCATTTAGGCCGCGTCTGATTATCACGTGACTGTGAAAACATACCAGTGACGTGCTAATCGAATGTAAGTACATGTTACTTAACATATGTACCTAAGCTTGTATTAAATGCCGATGTTAATGACGCGGTATTCACATTGGTAATATAGATGACATTACCTCAACCAAAATTATTAAGCATGCTCGTGAGATACAAGTGTAGCAGTGAGAATTACCCACCTCTGTGTGTCGTGTCTGCGACAAGTGACCATCTGCGTTGTGGCAAATTTCTATTATGTATAATAAACTTAAAGTGATATATTGACGGCCAATACTCATGACTGTTATTTGCAGCACATGCCAACGTGCGTTATTGATTTAACATATGTCACATTGTTAATCTTTCACACAGGGAGTAAATAGGTTTTATAGTTACATTTGGTTGAAGCTTTAGCTCCCATATTCACGCATGGGAGCTTATGTCATACGGATTTCGCTCTATCTGTCTCTCTGACTCTGTGTGTGTGCTATCGATATCGCAAGAACAATTCATCGCTTTAGTCTAAATATTCTAGAGAAAGACCGCCAAAGATTTCCAACAAGATTCCGTTTTTAAGGTCGCCTTCCGTGATAGCCAAATTACGCATGAACATTGCTATTACTATAATGTGTTATACCCTAGCACTACCGTAAAGATGATGAAAAACACGTGAAGTTTGAGGGCGCTGGACAGAAGTAGTTGTGCTCTCAAATGACATTCGTTCCTGAACTTATGTATATATTGCAAGGTTAAAGTTTGGCTGAATAAACGAAATACACACCAAACCAGTGTGCGAAATTAACGTCGGTCCGACGGTCCGAGACCGACAGATTTCTCGTCGGGCCGAAAGTTTTTAGCAACATGTCGGTCCTTATGACCGACTGAAATTTGGAATAAATGATGAAAATTTCTCCGTCAAGACCTGTAACAGATGCAGATGATGACTGACTCTGAATCATGCGATTCAGACTTGAATGCCTTGCACCTATCAATGCTTTCAACCGTGGGAGTGCGGGGCAACGGGGATATTGATCGCACTTCGAGTCCTGGTAGTGGGGAATTCGATCTCTATGGTACGCCAGACGGGGAGGAGGTGGGGTTGACAATGTCGCAACATGGTAATTTTTGTCTTGCGACTTTTTGTATGTACGAAGAGTCTAATCCCTGCGATCGACGCGCATAGCACGGTGCAGCTGATTACATTCAGATCAGTATGAATTATGTCCGTGCATGCAGATTCTAGCAATGGAATGGATTTATTTTGGTGAAATAATGCGATACAATATTATAATAATACTCTTCTAGTGAGTGTAACCCTGATAATGTTAGCATATCTGTGTCATAAGACAACAACACCCAGTATCACTTCACTAGTTCCACACTTTAAGTGTTTGGAATTTACATGTACACAAATGTACATAATACAGCCCTTTATTTTATCAAACTGACTCCGTTTTCTTTGCTTTGATTTTCCATTGAAGCGTTCAAAACATAAACAGTTCATATAAGAGTATTAGACAAAAACCTACTAAGAGAACAGTGCTGTTGACTAATCATATTTGGTTTTGAACATGGAGGTATTTTTTTACCTCTATGGTTTTGAACTACGCCCGATACAAGGACTATGTTACACGACAGCCCAATTGTGCTACTTGCAGTCGGCAATCAAGTTCACGTTTCGCTGTGTTTGTTTGTGGACCGCTAGAACATCTTGCTTGCTCGCTGGTCTTTAACCAAAGTTCACAAGGCCGACTGTTACCACGATATCTCGACGTGATAATAAGTGTACATTTTATAAAACAGAGCGGCCTTATCATAACAGTTTTGTCGAGTTGCACGATCCGTCGTGTATACTCTCTGAGGCTTCAAATTGTTTCGATGTATATCGGTACCGTTTTACGACAGGCATGCAAAACTCACCGTCATCCTGGGCTGTAGGCCTAGTAAATGTCGAAAAAAATACGTCTTTTAAGATTTTACGGTATCATTATCTGATCGTGTCGATAGTTTTCAGCAGTATCGAGTGTCTGTCAAACTTTTCAAAGTCATTTTGGTAACTTTAAGCTTTCAAAGGGCGATGAGACCCAGCAATCGCTCAGGCAAAACTTTTCAATCAAAAAATATGCATTCATTTCCGCGAGTGGCGTTTGCCATTCATGTTGTCTGCAATTTCTATAATCGAGAAAAAGTTACGATACTTGTCCTTTTAATTAAAAGTATAACTTCATCTGTTTCTTCGTGAATGCAACAGAGGCCACATTTAAGCATATTTATTTTTTGAAAAATGTTGAAAGTAATCCATACGTCATATCAAAATACATACCAAGTATTTTCTCCCTTGTTTAAAAAAGACGTTGTAATCAATGTTTGCATAAAAAAATATTCATACACCTATGACTGTTTTCAAGGTACTAAGTTATTCACTCACTCTTCTACCACTCGCGTTGGCTAATTTCAGAAGTGATCTTCAGCTTGCCAACCATTTTCAAATCACAATATCACATGCCCTGGTGTAGGGTACATTTGTACTCAGCAATGTAGAGAACACCATTCCCCGTAGAAAGTCATGAAAGACAAATTTTCTCGCTTTCATCAGCCACATGTACCCAGTGCATGAGCCAGTATTCCCCGGCCCCTGGGTGTTTGACATCATTTTATAGTCCGAGAGGGGGGATTTGACACGGCTAGAAAAATGTCAAATTTTCCTGTTAATCCCATAGTCCCCCTCCTCCGTGGTGGAAAACATTGATAAATGTGTGCGCATGACAACGAGGAAGATGAGGGCTGTGATCTTTTTCAGATTCCTATCATGTAGATGAATGATTCATGATCATTCACCGACACTATTCTGCATCTATGTGAACAATAGTCCTTTTGAGTGAATACTTACTGACTCTATTGATAAAAGGACATGAAAAATTAAATATTACAACATTCAAAAGCATAGTATTGGTGGAGAAGTTGACTTTAATGGTCGTTAACAACTGCATTTATTGAGGACCGGCAGTTTTCTGTAAGGACCTGAAGCTTTGGCTTGGTGCAGGTCCTTATGACCTGAAGCTATTTTCTCTTAATTTCACACACTGCACCAAACACAGAGATTTCCAGCAGGATTCGATGGTCAATTACGTCATATTGATATATCTAAATGTCCAAATATCTAAACAGAAAAGTAAACCCGAAAGATTGAAAAATAAATATTCCCGTTCATACAAGTCCCTAATAGCAATCAAATTTTGGAGTGACGCATTTAATTTCATAAATAAAAACAGACAAACAAACTCAGATAATTAAATTCACATATTATGCGATAATCATTATGTCAATAACTGTATTGACATAACTGAAGAAATCTGATAAGGACCATGTAAACTGTCTATTAAGACCTCCTAGTTCGCAGCTCAGTCGGATTTACAATGGCTACGAAATGCTCTTGTATCACAAGGCAAGATAGTAGAGTTTAACGTAAGTTAATGACTTTGCCTCTAATTCTCAATATCGACATGCATTACCTCGTACAGATGTCTACCTTACGAACATGTCATTGTACGAATGATCAAAACAGGTTGCACGGGAAGGTCTTACCGGTGAAGATACAGAACATATATTTAACTCTATATTCACATTTCCTGTCACTTTCAGTTGACCTTTAAGAAAAATATAATCATCCTTTCACAGAAACAAGCACGAGTACAGATTATGTTTTAAGGGATTGGCGTACGTCTGTGAAGGTTACCAATTGAGTGAACGATTTCCCTGTCTCTGCACATTTTTTTTGTTCATTCCTACGGAGGTTTGAACTCCTTTATTCGGACTTTACCAGCCTTCGTCAGAGTACGTATCTGAAATCTGGCGTTTTTAAGAAGGTACACAAATTTCTCACAAGACACTTCTTTTTAATTGGAATGTAATATGCCTCAAATATGGGCCGTCCAATCAGAAAATGATTCGAGAATACCTACGTGAAGTTTCCTTCACAAATTTCGTTTTGCTGTGGGGATAATTGAAATCATACACAAGAATTCGGTTACCAATCGTATGGCCACTTGGCACTATTTTAATGGTCAAATATGGGACTTTGCAGGGTTCATTATCGGATCCAGGTGTGCCCTACGGGATATCCCTGTCCACTAAAGGTTTTTTTTCTATTCCTCACCCCTATTTCTATCCTACCCTGATGATAGTGTTATTGTCAATCATTGTTTATATTCACTCAATGGCTTATTGCTTTCACAACTGGGTCAAAATGTGCCTCATTAGGCCTACTTGATGACAAAGCGGCGGTACAAGATATGCAAATATTTCGTGACCGATTGATTGACATTCTTTATTCCCCTGTTGGATACTGCAGCTCGCAAGGCCTGTTGTCGGAAAATGAAACTAGTGGACGTATCGAACCCTAGTCAGCTCAGTCTTTTTGTGTTTTTTTTTCTCTGTACTATTTCAACTGTATTCATCCCATTCAAAGTGTTTGATAGGGTTAACACTCGGGAGTTAACAACCGGTAATGTATTTTGACATTATGCCATTAATTTTAATTTAAATCCGTTACATTGATATGACAGATGTACCATAATTTGATTAAAATTCAGACGTCGATCGTAAAAATAGTGTTTTACAGCGTACTTTTGTATGACATCGCGGTGAACTTTTATTTCGTCCGTCCATTGTCTCACGATGAGGTCAAATTTGATTCACTTAGGGTGTGTTGTGAGAAGTCGTAAATAAAAATGAATTTATGCCAGGAAAACGTATTTGTCAACTGCATGTCAAACCATAGCATCGTTTCTCAGAGCTTGAATGAGCACTGGTCGGCTGCGTCAGCTATAGCGGTTTTGTTGTCGTTGGTTTGCATGGCTTATTTTGTTTTATGACCTTTTTGTTTGTTTTGTTTCCCCTTCGCCTTACATACCGATTTTGACTGACCTAGTAACTAGTAGCAGGACCAGAATATATTCGTCATAAACTAATTATGCAGCACTGAAATATATTTTACGTATATTGCTTAGTATGTTTCTCTTTACACGATCGGAGAATTTAATTAAGACAGTATGACATGCTTCGCTTGCTGACGTTAAAGTCAATGGTTCATGATTGTTTGATTCCCTCACTATTCCCGTACAACAGGGTCATTAAAATGCTTTAGTTACTAGTTACCAGAGCGGGGTAAAAGTTGTGCAAACATATCGTGATCGAGAGTTCGACCTTTAGACTTCCCATTTGGATACTGAAGAATGCTATCAGCTTAGCTGTCATAACAGTCTTTTGTTGAACAATGGACCCAAATAACGAGATCCCCTATGTGTTACATGTGCTTCTTTCCCTTCTGTATATTTTCAACTGTACCCCTTATATTCAAATACTTAATAGGCAATTTAAAGAAAGAATTTGTTTGCCATCCTTGAAGATTTGAAAGATCTAGGAGTCAGCCAGGGACAGAACAAACAAAGCCAAAAAACCACAAGTGTATTAATACAAACTAATTTTTATTTGGTTTCTCCTGGGAAAATGATATTTGTATTTTGTAAGAGTTAACATTGTGATTTTTTTGTAATTTTGTCTGAACACCTACCAGCACATGGATGGCGAACAAAAAAATTATTTAAGGCGCCTTAACAGGATTAACAGCCAGTGATGTGCTCCATCAATATATACATAACATTAATTAAATATGTCACGTTGATATAGCAGATACAATAACACAACATTATCAAACATTTGTTCAAAAGCGCTTTCTTCTCATACGCTAGCTTTGATTATCACCTGACATTGACTGTGTGTGTACGTATAGACTATAGATATGTCCTAGAGTTAGAAACAGAGGACTTCTCTATTTCAGTGTGATAAAAGGGGAGATGTGGTAGTGAGTTACTGACGCACATTGCTCTTTCACCTACTCAGTAAATAATGCCATTTTTGTTAATTGCTTTTACACATGTTATCGTCGAGGGAACAAGCAATCAATAAATTTCTGTCATTTCTTGGTTATCAATTTCAGCTCCTGTGTTCGCACTGGGGTCCTAATACCACAACAGTTTCTGTCAATCTGTCAATGGTGTGATCTCTCTGTCTCTCTCTGTCTCTATCTCTGTATCTCTCTCGCGCGCGCCATCAACACAAGCAGCTGATAATATTTTTCTTTGATGATGTATTTCTACGCAATATACCTATGCTGTGGCTTAAAAATTATGTTAAAGTACATGATGTATGTTTGTTAACAAAAAGTATGAGACCAGAACTGAACTACCGAAGTTTATTTGGTCTCTTAAGAACAAGGACTAGCACTTTGATGTACCATGGTTAATTATTAACACAGGATCTGGTTATCTTAACCTAGCAAACGATGTAATCTTTGTATCTCAGAAAAGGTACGCATAATCAAAACTGACGAGTCTACAAACGATATGTGTTAGTTTCAAAGTGTCGTCATCATACCAAAATTTATTCATAGATCTTCAACACCACGTAGATCCTAAGTACAATGGTACGTCTCAACCGTATAGTAAAGAAAATACTCCTAGGAAAAACTACTTTGAAGATTGCTAGATGCATGAAACTTAAGTAACAGATATAGCTATTTTGTACTTGAAAAAAAAATATATATACATATATACAAAACGTTATATATATATATATATATATATATATATATATATATATATATATATATATTATATTATATATATATATCTTTATATATATTATATATATTTATAAATAAATAAACAGATTACTTCAAGTACAAAGTAATGAAATCTATTACTTAAGTTTCATGCATCTTGCAATCCTCAGATAGAGTGAAAGGATTACTAGCTCGACACTCTTACATATATGATTGGGACGAACCATTCTATTTGTAGGTAGTGTTAAAATTCGATAAATAATATTTGTTTTGGTGGCAACATTTTGAAACCAACTCAGAGCGTTTGTTTAACAGTGTAGATTTGTCAGCATTGATAATGTGCAGCTTTTCTGATATACAAAGATTACATCGCTTGTTCATGTTAGAGTAGCTCAATGCTTTATCAATGATTGACCATGAAATGTCAAAGTCTTGTCCCTTATTTCTTAAGTTCCATACAAATTTTGACAACTCGGTGTCGTTCTTGTATATCTCGTTATGGAACGATTTCATGTGATTAGTGTAGCGCGTCTTGAAGGTGTTATCAGTGAGGCCGATATAAACCCTCTCTCCGTTGTTCTCCGTTGATACTTTGGCCTTGTACACCACGCCTTTGACTTGACAGTTACCCTTCAAGGGGCATGCCGACTTAACCCTGCAATTGCAATCAGCTGGTTGATCCTTACGCTATTTTTCGGTGATTACCCTCTTATTGTGCGATTTGATTATACTTGCCATATTCTTCATACAGCTATAGCTCACTTTAATTGTGTTTCTGTAGAAGATCTTGTGTAGTTTAGACCCCTTTGGAAAATATTTATCGACAAGTTGGAGAAATTTCCTGCCGATGTTAGTTTCCACGTTCTTGCTGAAAGGGGGGTTGAACCACGTGATATGACGCTTCCTGTTATTGCTTCTCCTCGCTGATTGGTTGGTCTTGGTGAATTCAATTTGTTCGGTGTAACCGCTTGCTTTTAGCGCTGTATTGTATCTCCCTTTGTATTTATCAAAGATGCCCTTATCACTAGATATTGTTGAGATGCGTTTGCTTATTGCATCAGGTATGTGATTAATAATAGTCGGCGGGTGATTAGACTGCT
>LD350097.1:88224-100752 GCA_001465055.1 Ptychodera flava | reverse complement strand
ATACATACATTTTGTACGGTGTAACTCGCATCACCTCAGCAATAAAAGTTCGTTAGTGTGCATTTAATATTTGATTCCAATTGATTCTTGTTAAGAGTCACCTTATACAAACTGCTTGATTAATAGATAAACGTTCAAAATCATCTTGCTAGATTCCCTGATGCAGTTCCCATCAGCAAATATCAAGCCAAGCAACATTTCATTTTTTTACCGCAGCGTAGATTCTATTAAACTAAGTAGCACTCTTGTCTCTTGAGTATCCCGTGAGTATGTTCACTTCCAACTCATTATTTTATTAAATTTTATGGCCTTGCCTCTCGATTGAGTTTGCATTGACCATCGAGAATCAGCAATAGTATCAAAAACATTTGATGCAATACATAAATATTATGTCAAAATATTAAAATGCACAAATAAGTGTATGAATGTTTTCATATTTACAGTGTTGTCTTTTCTTGAATCTATACAGATGGCAAAAACTGCTTATGGATATAGATACGCATGAAGTTGATAATTTTATGCAACATTTTTTACATTACATACATGCTGACGTCATTCAACATGTTGGTTTGTCTGCGGGTATGCTATACACTGTCCGTATTTGCGGATATTTTGCTTGCATGGATTTTTGTTTATTTTTATCACATTTTTCACAAAACAGTGCTCGGAGAGCGCACCATCTGCGCCAATCATGCGTGGAGACAGCTAGCCCCCAAAGGAAGCGTAACATAGATTAGCGCCAGACATGGCGGCCGCTGCGCATCTTTTGTTGAATTTACGGCAACAGCTCTCTACAAACAATGAACGTTTTGATATTTATGTACCATGTTACTACAAATATGTTATGACACAAACCAGCAATCCATGCTGCAAGCATCTTCAAAGGTCAATGAAAGTGTTACAAAGCCAGCTTTCTTCCAATTATTTACGAAACCGTGCTTTCAAAACATAACGAGTGGTGGCATGGGGAAGAATTAATCCAAATAACAAGCAAACATGGCATCCATATTCAGAATTCCTGTCATGTATTAGACCTTGCAAAATATGATCTGTCGTTTGCGTATATCATTTGAGATGTTATTAGAGTCGTTGGACTTGAATTACAAATCCCGCATTACACTTACGTTGTCTTAACAGTAACATTTTGTATGGTTATCGTAAGAGTTCCTAATATTGACAATTTACGTTCACTGTCCGTGCACGATGGTTTGATTTCCTTGAGTGAGTGAGGACGTTCGATTCCAAGTTGGTACCCAGCTTATTGGCTAATTGGTATGTCTCTTATTGACAAAGTCTTTCATTGGTGTAGATCTTCATATGACGTTTAAGATTACATTTTTCAGTGAATGTTTTCTTACACACAATGCATGAGTAAAGTTTTTCGTTTGAGTGGATTCGTATATGTCTTCGAAAGGTTACCTCTGCAAACTGAAGGAAAGTTTTTCCACAGTCTCTCCACGTGATTTGTCCGTCATCTTACGGATCCTTTGATACTGCTTCAAATTTGTACTCTGTTTAAATTTATTACCACAAGCCGCACAAGAGTATGAATATTCTTGTGAGTGGGTCCGGAGATGGTCGATGAGGTTGTAGTGACGCTTGAAGGTTTTACCGCACACGTGGCAAAGATATGGCCTTTCTTTTGAGTGGACCCTTTTGTGTCGCTCTAGATCCCTTTTGCGAGACAATCTTCTCCCGCAGACTTTACAAGCATATGGCTGTATTTTTGAGTGAGTTCTGAGAGATATGTGTTTGCATGAGAATGGTCTTTTCTCTGTACGTGTTCGATTATGAAAGTTAAGGCGATATCGCTTGGGTGTCTTACCACACTCCTTGTATTTCAAGGGTCTGTGGTGAGTTTGTGTCTTCAAATATTTTGTTTGGATGGTTTTATTTGTAAAATCTTGTGCGCGTTTGACGCGTTTACTTGGCATTCGTTTCAACGAATTTGGTGTATTGTAGTATACTGGGACCTTTACTGTTAATTATCAGATAAACGATTTGCCACTTCATATTAACAATAACAATGACACGTACGCTGATGATTCAACAATAACAACTAGTGCAAAATGTATTTTCAAAAATGAGACAACCTTGAACTCTGACTTAGACAATCAAAATTGGTTTAAAATAATAGGATGGCCCTCAATATTAACAAGACAAAAACAATGATTGAAATGACCCAATAGAAACGTAGATATATGAATAAATAACTTTTATAATGTAAACTTGGCGCAGCGGAATTGCAAGCAGTTCACTGTGAAAAGATTTTTGGTACACTTAAGCTTGTCGACGAAAATCTCACCTCGAAACAGCACTGTGACAAGATTTTTAAAAAGTAAATAATAATAGTTCTTTGCTCAGGAGAATAAGACACTTTTACCTACGAATACAATATTTTTTTTGTAATAGCTATATTCAATAAATAATATGTTTTTTTATTTCAGTTTTCTTGTTGATTTGTTTTTTGTTGTTAAGTGTGCGCGTTCATTTGTCCCTCGTGCGCTGCTTTAGTCCACCTTCTGTTTCAGTGCATTGCATTGTGTTAAATTTTGTACGTACAATGGAGGACACTGGGGAAGATAAAAATCTTTACTGAAGCTTAGAGACTACCCTCGTTGCATAAGGTTCAACAAAATAATAAATAAAATAAACTACCATTTGTAAATGTTACAAAATGTTATCTTTAGATACAGAGCAGCACAATCAAAAGGCTTTAATGTGACTTAAATATTGCTATTAACGAACACCTGTAGTTATTATATCTATAGTACAATTGTAATGCATTAATATGATGGGTGAGAACAAATGAGGGAATAGGCTTACATTAATTAATTTGTTTTTTCATGCATTTTATGTTTTAAATATAAGTAGTTATATATTTTTCCAGAGCTGATGGAGCAGGGGCCTGGCCTAACCAATTAGAAGGATGTTCTCAATTTCCCTTAAGGAAGAACATGTACAACTACAAAATTACCTAAGGAGAACTTGTAAACGTGTAAGAGAATGGTTAAGGGAAGAAACAATAGTACAATGACAATAGATATTAAATAAACCAGGGTATATTGGAGTTAGGAATAGAATTATTTACATAACAAAAACATAATCTGAAGGTAGATACACAACATAAAAATACATTCTGAAGACTTCTTTGAAATTAAAACAATAACTGTATAACATAATTGAAGTAAAGACACAATCTTTACCCCCAACTGATGTATGCGATTTGTTTCATAATGAGAATGACGAATGTCTGGTATTTACGTTTGTTTTAATAAAACAAGGTAAATAAGCTGTAAAAATGTGCTTAAAAATACCATACCACAAGTAATATAAAGATATATCTGAAGTTTGAACCTGCCACGTTTGGCAGATCTACTTTGTCTCGCAGGATTTGCAAAATTTGTACAGTGAACATTTCATTGGTGGGCAATTGTCTTCATAGATATTTACTAATCGTTACCGATTGAGGACGCAAAGTAAATGCCTTTTAATATGAAGAGATTCCACAGATGGGTAGAAGTTGACCATATCAAATGTAATTACATTTTGACTTAATCGTTCTGTATTCCTTTAAAACCAGTCAATCACAGCCGATACTCTAACATCAGCAGGTGATGTACTCTTTGTCTCTGAGAAAAGCTACATATAATTAATGCTGAAAAATCTACGCTGTTATAAAAGATCTCAGTTGGTTTCAAAGTGTCGTCATGATAAAAAAACATATTATTTTTAGAATATCAACACCACCTAGAACTATAGTACAATAGTAAGTTCTAACCATATAAATGACAAAACATCTTAATGGAAAAGTAGTCTGAGGATTGCCAGATGCATGAAATCAGGATTTCCGTCAGATACGGGACCTTGCAGAAATATGATTTGGCGTTTGTGTAGATAATTTAAGATATTTTTAACATAATGTGACCTTATAATGAATTACAAACACTGCTCTACTCTTACGTTGTCTTAACAATAGCACTTGGTATGGTGGCTGTTAGGCTTCAGTTTCGTTTCGAATCTACGTTCACCACCCTCCTTCACGATGGGTCAGTTTCTTTAGGTAGATGGGACCACGTAAACTGCCTCAGTGTTTATGAATAAGCTCAATGTCTCTTGTTGATATATTCCTTTTTGTTGGTGTGTACTTCTATATGTATTTTCAGGTTATATTTTTCGGTGAATTTTTTCCCACACACTAAACAGGAGTGTAGTTTCTCATTTGAGTGGATTCTGATATGTTTGCGAAGGTTACCACTGTGAGTGAATGCTTTCCCACAGTCTCTGCACTTATGTGGTCGCTCATTTGCATGGATCATCTGATGCTGGTTCAGGTTTGAAATTCGTTTGAATTTTTTACCACAGTCGTTGCATGAGTACAAATGTTCTTGTGAGTGGGTCTGGAGATGGTCATTGAGGTTGTTTTTGCGCTTGAAGGCTTTACCACATTGGTGGCACAGATATGGCCTTTCGTTTGAATGGACTTTGTGATGCCGATCTAGGTTGCGTTTGCAAGAAAATTGTCTTTTGCAGACTTTACATGCATATGCCTGTATTTTTGAATGAATCATGAGATGAGTGTTTAGATTACTGGCTTGGGTGAATGTCACACCGCATCGATCGCAAAGGTATGGTCGCTCTTTTGTATGTGTTCTTTGATGAATCATAAGATGGCACTTTTGTTTGAATGTCTGGCTGCACTCCGTGCACTTGAAAAGACTTTCGTAAGTGTATATCTTCCTACATTTTGTAAAGATGGTTTTACGTGTTAAATCTCTATCGCACATGACACTTTTCTGTGGCATTCTTTTTGAAGAAATACGTGAACGTGCCTTTTGAATGATTTTCTGCCTAGATGAGTTATCATTGTTTTTCCTTTTGCATATGATTTCGTTTGATCTAATCCTGATGTGTTTTTGAATCTTTTTTTGGTGTGCTGATGTGTTATTCATTTTCTCATGGTGTCGGTCTCCTTCTGATGTTTTAAACAGCTTGGTTGCCCCGACAGGCTTCCCATGACGTGGGAAATCCAAGAGCCAAATTGACATCTGACCGAAATGTGCAAAAGTGTCCATAATAATTTGAATATCTGTGCAAAGATAAAAAACATAATTATATATTTCATTATTATTTCAACGACATCGTTAAAAGTTATTTTGTCACATTAATTTCGCTTTAAAATTGCTTCCATCGTATTTAAACTAGCTAGCATTCGAGCAGCTTACTTAGTCGAGCAGTTGAATGAAAATGATATACAATGTACCCATTTATTCGATAACGTTATTTATAATTGGATTGACAGACCTTTTAAGTGGTTACTCCACTAGTTGAATCGGGCTCAACAATCTCAGTGCTTAGCACTTCAAGCGTAGACGAGACCTGAAGGCCATCTCATCACCCCTAAACACGATGGTCTAGTAACCCACTATGATGGTGATATACACGTATAATCTGCATGTATAAAATTATGTGTATTGCACATCGTTTAGAAACGGATTTTCGTAACTTGATGTTGAAGCGAATATATTATAATGTACTTGAGAGCCGATGCTCACTAAATTGATAACAATTGGCCTGTTATGTCATTAAAATACAATAAAGTGTTGGATATTTTGTTATGCTAGGGTATGTAGTTTGTATTGTGATTTTGTGCAAAGATACTACCACCTCTCTTGCAAGCTTGTAAATCAAGGTTACTGAAGACAAAGGCTTGCCTCTACATTCAAAGGCTTTTTTGCAGATGTCATGAACTAATAGGTCACTTAAGCAAATGATCACTGACAGCACCGTTGATACTTTGTCTGCAGATTAAAAACTACCTCTATTTTGACTTACAGATTTAATATGGCGGGTACCACATGTGGGACAGAACGTACTTACTATTTTCGTAACACCTGACATAACTTCTCAGTTGTCTTTACTGGTGGTGTATACATAACATGACTTCTTCTATGACTTTGACTTTGCTGTGTGAAATGGAACTTGTTTGTTGTCTATCCGTGCTGTGCTGTTTGTGTTTGTTATAACCAGTGTGTCACAATACTACTTATGGCCATGATGTCGATTATAGTTCGGTGCTATTGTTCTGATGATTTTTTCATAATATACTCAGTTGAAAAGTTTTAAAACTCACTGACTTTTACCTGCTTCCTTCAGGCGAACGTGGTTTTAATTTGCCAATTATGATCGCAAAAAAACAAAAGTAAACGCAATCTTATAGATAGTTGAAGGGTGTCTCCACACTTAACAAAAAAGATTGGAGAGTCTTTAGTTAAAAGAAATAAATTCTTACCGTGTTTTGACGTGGCTCCATTTTCATACCTTTGGTAGATTTCCGAGATTGATTTTACAAAACCACGTCCTAGAGTAACCATTCTCTGTCCATCACACTTAGAGTTACTGTAATTTTCTGGAAATTAACGTTTTGAAACACTGCTTCATTGACTACAGGGAGTTGTACATATTTTATTGTACTCTTAGGTGATACACACGTGTTCATTTTTTCATTACGAAACATGATTGGAGCCGGAAACAAAACACTGTAATTAACACAAGTCCGCCGACAGGCATGGTAATATACTATTGGACTTAACTGAACAAGTTAAGTAATTTGCTTCTACCGAATAAATGTGAGAGAAAATTCAGTTCACCAGTAGCGCTATACACCAAGGGCGGACAATTCCGTAATCTGTGCAAAAGACAATGACTGAGCGACATTGATCTCGTTAAAATTAACACACTTATTTTACTAAACTGCGAAGAGTTCCCCACTTACCTACACTGTCTCGACAGGGAAGAAATACAGGTTTCATCCTTAAACTATCTTTGGCATCGATGAGATTTACAGAAACGTCATATCCATCGATTCGTAATGTCTCAATGGCCATGTCTTTGATTTTTTCCAGATTCCAATTATCACAAAACTGTTATCATTGTTCGTCTTCGATCCTCGTTGTTTTGAGTATATTTTAATTGATGATCTAGAAAAATGTGTATCATAGTTAAACATAGATTTAAAAAAAAGGTCATATAGGTTCCCATTAACTGAGTAACCACGATATCGACACACATTGAAGCTTTTTGCAGCTCTGTAAATGATAATTATACTTATTGAATTGCTCTGGAAGAATGTATAACATATAATTTGCCGGAAAGCTACATGCTTTGTTTGTTTGTTTGTTTGTTTGTTTCTTGTTTTTGGTTTTTTGCAAAGCATATCTATGTTTGTCTCAATTCATGCTTTTAATTTATGTTATAAACAGGTTATGAAACATTAAAATATGTTGTGTCATGACCTAGAATTTTGCAAAGTAGAATATGTCGAAGATGATTCATATATTTTATGAATTATGGCAAACATTTAAAAACCAATCCCCTACTATCCTAGTTATCACAGAAAGGATAGGGTTTATATGCCCTCTGTATTTAGAAAGCCTGACACAGGCAGGATAGCTACAAGCTTATTATTTAGATAGGTTGCAAAAATAAAGATAAATAGAGTCATTGATTAAGGCGCTATCACGAGACTTGTTTGAAAATAGGTTAAATGTTTAATACAATATGTTATTATTCGGGATATCACAGATTTTCATTGTAAGGCTTCCTATTCTACTTCTTAGTCAGCAACACCTTCTTGATGCTTGACGTGTTCAGTACCATCACTTATTAGTAAGATCGTTTTTGCATTCAATATTCTAGCTTGGTAGCCTCATTTTCATCTGTCATAAATGAAGACGGAACCAATAGGTTTTTGGGGTTTTTTTTGTTTTTTTTTAAAGCATGGACAAAACTTTAAACCTGAGATTTATGAGACAGGCAGTACTTGCAAACGTGTTTCACATTATGGTGTTGTGTATAAGCTGTTGTTTACCATGCGCATTGTTCTCTTGATAACATGACAACAGGGCCAAACGTGCATTAGTTATGTGATAAGATAGCGGCGATATCAGATAGCCAAGTAATAAATTTCTTCAGCGAGATTCTGACATTTGAACTCTGCGGTTGGACACAAAAGAATGTTATTCGCTTGTCTCGTTGAGATATATCAACAAATAGTGAAACTTTATATAATTCATTTTGTGTTGTACAGGTGATTGCTTTTCTTGTGTCAAAGTCAGCCTTTAGTGTTTCAACAGTTTATATAAAAAATATAAATGACTACAAATAAAGCAGTCCTTTAGTGTTTCAACAATTTATATAAAAAATATAAATGACTACAAATAAAGCAGTCTACAACTGACATGATAACCTTATATCTGCAGACAATTCTACTGCAGCGATACGAGGTACCCGTCTCTTCACTTGGGTATTATACTAAGAGCTTTAGTTACACGTCATTATCAGTATCCATAACAAAATGTAAAAATGTTGGTTTAATGTGCATTTCGAATGATTCGAAGACAGTATGACTGAAAGATATGCAAACTTCACGCAATCGTCATTCAAAATTATTTTTTTACATGAAGACCATCCTCTCATTTTATAATAACTTCACCTAAAATTAGTCGATTTGTTGGGGTGTATTCAAGTTTAAAGAAATCTTTGTCGAAGCGGGCGCTCAACGTCGACTTGGACAACGACATTATGTTCATGCACAGTCCCTCCACCAAACGGTCGGGAAACGCTATTGTGAAAACGTGCGAACGAGGGGATTAGCTGGTAGGATGCGCGTTGCGCTGGCGTTCGCTGTTGATGACGTCACACCAGCTGTAGCGTCCCCTCAAAGAGTGGGTACGGTGGTGTCGTCTTTGACGAAGAAACTAGCCTGAATCGGCCGTAAAGTGTATAGCTTCTTTGAAACGTCAGTATATTCTCGATAAGCAATATTTCTTGATGAGGAAAGAGGGTGATCGTTTTATTCCTAATCGATTTTCAGCGCTAAATCGCGTTTGATTACGCTATCGTGTGTCGGTCATTTTTATTGAATTGCGTCATTCATAATGTCTCAGGAGAACGTGAATTTTTGTTTGCTCTACACTGCAAATTTCTGACGGTCTGTTTCATTCTGATGTCTGTTCTTGTGATTAAAGTATACGTGAAATTTAACTGACGAACCCAGTTTTTGAATAAAGGTTGATAATGACACGCAAACTGATCGTTTATTGTGTAATGCTTTGCTCCGCCATTTAGAAAATGGCGTCCACTGACGATCTGTGTTCGTTGTGTGAAGAGTCGAAATCTTCATGGTTTAATTTTCCTTTTGATGATTGGTCAAATAAGTTTAATTGAGACGCATTTATCTGATTGAAAGCAATTTCAACTTATTTTAGCGATTCAATAACTGCAAATGAAAGTTTAAAGTTATACAATCAGAACATTGTAGACCTCTTCACTCTGTTCCTCTAAAATGGTTTTGAAATCGATGTCTTGTCATCAAGAGAGAATGAAATCATGGTCGTAATCATTACATGGGTAGTGACTGCAAGTGTTGTAGGTTAGTCAAACGCAATCTGCAAGTTAGATACGAAACACAGCCTATGTAACGCATGCGCATTGTCATTTAGTTCATTGCATGTCAGGTAAAAATGATGTCATCGTTTATGCTAATGTTAGACCAAGTCGCGAAAATCTCTTTACGCGAATAAACAGTGTAACGGAATCGCAACGCGCATCAGGACAATAGAAATACATTTCGTTTCCCGACCGGTTTGTGGAGGGACCGTGGTTTATGTCACAGCAAGTATTGCTGGTGTAAAATCTTCACACATTAGCGATGTAAGATCTTAAATACATGATCGTGGTACCATGGGAGCTTGCCCGACAAAATTCGCAAAAAAAGATTGTGAAAAATCCTAAAGACTACTATAGGTAATTCAGACATCGAGATCAAATGTCGTTTGCCTTTCCTAAGGTTTTGATTTCGCATACGCCTCGTCAGATTATCACGTAACAAAAACACTATGTGCGCTAATCGAAAGCAATACTTACGTTTTACTAAATGAGCATACTTGTACTAATGTATCGTTGTATGATCCGATAGTCGCACTTGGTAACAGGAGATAACTAGCCTGTCAAAAGTGTACAGAGGGACTAGGACTAGGACCATAACGAAAACAGGGAACTTGCCTGTTTCTAAGTGGCGTATCTGCGACAAATGGTTCTATAAATGGTTACTCGATCCCTCGTATATCTACATCTAAAAAGGTCGCCGTATATTAACAAACATTGGTTATTATTAAACGTAGATTAGAGTACAGATGTGCTTAGTCGGTTTTACACATGTCGCCAGGTCAATATTTAAAAGAATAAAACATGAAAAAACTACCGCCACCTTTAATTTATTATTGTATTTTTAATGGGAGTAATTACACATAGTAATAATTATGACGACACAATTCATTGTATGAATATGAGATTCCGATCGACCCTGATTACTTTTGTTAACGATAATTAACGGGCAGCGTCATTAAATAAAGAGAAAAAACGCACAACAGAACATATGCAGATGTTTCGTCTTCATGTTTGTATGTCACTGTCCTACAATAAAAAACTATGCTAGAACGTTAAGTAATATCATAATACTCTGCTATTACATATGTACTACAGTTTACTTGCATCGAAGCGCCCGCGTACTACCGGTATTTGCACTGCAGTGCAATACCAAAAACATTGTGCCATTTCTTTATGTTAATGAGTATTTACCATTTTTGACCCTGAACTATTTTTGTTTGTAAACACAAAAATTGTCGTTTGCAAGATTTCATTTCACCTTAGTTCGATGCTAGATATCGTAAAATGGATGACATTTCCAATAAAAGCTACGACAAAGAAAATTGCATTTACTTATCGCAGTGTGAGGAGGATTTTTGTTATCCGGAAGAGCATTTTGTCGTCAGCGAAACAAAAACATTGGCAACGGGCGACGTCGGCGCAGCGTAGCCACTACTACCCGGCCCAAGTACAACTTAATATCAAGTTAGGTGAAGCTGTAAGTGTCACGTCCAGATTCAACAGAAAACTGAGTGTTTTAACCGAAGCTACAGTTAATCAACATGCAAGTGTACCACCGAACACCGGTACCGTCGCTTAACTTAGCGACCATAAAAAACATCAGCAGCCTGAACAGAGTACGCAGTAGCTTCGAGCAACCAACAAAAACAAATGAGCGATATTCCCACCAGCGGTCAATCCAAACATCATCCCGATTATCTACTGGTAACACCTTTTTTCCTGCCAACGTTTTTAAACCTAATCCTGCAATAACTTCACAACAAGCAAGTGCTATCGCGGCTATGTTTGCAAATGCAACAATTACCGGTGAGCGACATTTAGTTTCAACTTCACCGTCGAAGGCAACCGCAACCAAACAAGTGTGACCGACGTACACAACGCAGGGATATCTGCCACGAACAGGATTGGAAGTATTTTGGGATAATTGGATGGTGAAGTAATGCCGATGTAATCTGCATCTGCTTTTCTTTTTACATTACCCACATGTTTTTTTTTATGATTAATTTGTAATATTGCATCATTCAGCTATACGGCATCTAACACTTTTGAGAAAATATGAAAATCCAATTATCCCAAATTAGTTTCAATCGTGTTCACGAAAATACGTCGCCCCATGGTTATGTACGACTCAGACGACGAATATACAGTAAACATTTTCAGAGACGTTTTGACCAGTAGTTTTCTCAACGTACATTCCCTGTTATCAATCTTTTCAGAATATTTAGAAGGTCATTTTTACGTGCAGTTAACTCTATGTTTGAGTGTCCTACACGGTATAGCAGTGACTCCTTGTGTGGCGTGTGCAGACTGAAATTTGATTATTTTTGACAAGTTACGTTTGCCCTTGGCGTTTGCCGTTTCTTACTCTTGAATTCCTGTAAAAAATTTATTTAGTAAGTCATTTGTATTGATCATTTAGAAGAATTCCAAGCTGAAAATATGAAAAAAATTAAAAGTATTCCATTTTCAAAGTTCTCTTTGTTTGGCCACCTATGACTTGTGTAAAGTTGAAACGTATGTGTGATCGCGAGTATGCAGAATTTGACCTCTTCGACGTTCCTCTGAGGTCATCCTTTGTAACCAAGTAAACAATGATTTAGCCAATCAAAATAGAGGGCGTGGCGGCATTGGCCAATGAAAAGTGAAAGCTGATTCGATGTCTCATTTGAGTGATTTCAATATAATATAACTTCGCAGGGTTGAGCTGAACCTTATAAAGTCCATTTAGAATTTGACAGACAAGTAGTACGCACGATTCGTCGATTCTCGCTGAATAATGCAAATAAAAGACAGAACATGTAATAATAACAGAATCCTATGACCTGTGAGTGCAAGCGCGCCGTACTAGAGGTATTTGCACTCGTGCTGCGGTGTATTCAGCTGTCTTTTCACTCGCTTCGCTCTTGAAACGACTGCCGACAGGGCTTCTGTCATATGAGGGACCGGTCAGTTTCTTCGGCCTTGGGGAGGTGGATTATATTTTGCTGACGTCGGAAAGTGGCTGTACCCCTCTATTCCAACTTTCGAAAACAGGGTGACCCCCCCCCTATTCCTACTTTCGAAAACAGGGTGAACCCT
>LD350097.1:74825-87715 GCA_001465055.1 Ptychodera flava | reverse complement strand
AAACCCTCTCTCCGTTGTCCTCCGTTGATACGTTGGCCTTGTACACCACGCCTTTGACTTGACAGTTACCCTTCAGGGGGCATGCCGACTTAACCCTGCAATTGCAACCAGCTGGTTGGTCCTTACGCTGTTCTCCGGAGATTACCCTCTTATTGTGCGATTTGATTATACTTGCCATATTTCTCATACAGCTATAACTCACTTTAATTGTGTTTCTGTTGAAGATCTTGTGAAGTTTAGACCCCTTTGGAAAATATTTATCGACAAGTTGGAGAAATTTCCTGCCGATGTTTGTTTCCACGTTCTTGCTGAAAGGGGGGTTGAACCACGTGATATGACGCTTCCTGTTATTGCTTCTCCTCGCTGATTGGTTGGTCTTGGTGAATTCAATTTGTTCGGTGTAGCCGCTTGCCTTTAGCGCTGTATTGTATCTCCCTTTATATTTATCAAAGATGCCCTTATCACTAGATATTGTTGAGATGCGTTTGCTTATTGCGTCAGGTATGTGATTAATAATGGTTGGCGGGTGATTAGACTGCTTATGGACATACATTGTTTGGTCGTTCGGTTTACGATACGGCTAGAACTTGCCGTCGTTCAGATTAAATGTCACATCCAAGAAGTTTGTAATCTTCTGGTTTGTCTCGATCGTGATTTTCAGGCCAATGTCATGAAATATCTTTGTGATTTCCTTTCTGATCTTATCCGCCTTGCTGGCCGTGATATTTTTGAGTACACCAAGCCCGTCATCCCGGTATAAGCCGATATGATTCTTATCATACTTTTTGGCGAGTGTGTTAAGTATATACAGACCCACCAGCTCGCATTTCAGCACCATCGAAGCTGCCCATCGCCACATCGAATAAATCCTTATTCTCTCTTTTAATCCAGGGTGTTATGTCGTCAAAAAGGAGGGTCTTTCTCGAGTGCATTATGATATCAACCACTTCATCAGAAATTGAAGTATATTCTCTCGCAAAATCAAGTGATTTACGTAAGAGATCTTCTATTCTTCTATTTTATATATGTAAGAGTGTCGAGCTAGAAATCCTTTCACTCTATCTGAGGATTGCAAGATGCATGAAACTTAAGTAATAGATTTCATTACTTTGTACTTGAAGTAATCTGTTTATTTATAACGCTCTGCTTTTTGCATTGAGCACTGTAATTTCCCTCGAGGACATCTGTATACTTCGATATATATATATATATATATATATATATATATATATATATATATATATACTTTTTGGGTATATTTTAAACATTCAGTCATTCTGTGTTTCATTGAAATTGTTCTCATGTCAGTTGTACGATAGCAACTTAAACGTGTCAATTCTAAACTTTGAATACAGTCAAAGTTGCCATAGGCTGCGCTCACAAATTAACGTATTGGGTTTTTATTTGGGGGGAAGCGCAATTAATTTTTTTTTCAGATCCGCCACAGTACCCTCAAAATTTTCAAATCCCCCCGTCTATATGATCTTTTTTTTTCAAGTGCCACAATTATCATATAGCCCCATACTTACGAAGGATGAACACAAAGAAAAAATAGACATGTATTAGGCAGTTCTCGCAGATGTTCGACACTACCTGTTATAAGCAATTAATAGAACCATAGTCAAGTTCCTAAATTGATTAACTTTTAAACCCATCATTGGATTTTTTTGATTTGCCAATCTAAGTTGACGTGAGTTAATCTAACTTTGACCAGGTCAATGGCAACTGCTAAAGAGCACATAAGGTGACGATCATGAGAGAGTATGCAAATTGTTAATTTCTGGCTACATTTTGCCATATTGTGAAATACTGAGCACAGTGACCTGCCAAAAATATTTTTTTCAAATGTATGAGACATAAGTATGACTTAGGTGCTGCTCAAAATCGACAATACTAGAGGATTAAAATATTCTATAAAATAAACGTTTTTATCTCTAAAACTTTGCGTGTAATAATGGCAAATTTGGTAGAAAATAAATACTTCCATTCAGTCACATATTTCTTTCATTTAAATTGGTGTTTTTTACTCTAAAGTTTTACTTTGGTGTTTTTGTACGATGAGAATGTGAAAATTTAGAAAATTAAGCATGGTGACCCAAACTTTTTTGTTCAATATTTGATTTTTCTCATATGCCAGAATTCCAAAATCCCTGATAACTTTTGTTTCCTGGCCTTCCATGTCATGTGTTGCTCTCTAATCTGATCTTATATTTCCCTGTCATGAGCGTCATTTGACCAAAACTCTTCTTCAACTACATCAGAGTCAGCGTTATCTCTGTTACTGTCGGTATGCAGTGACATTGACACTACAGTAGCAAGGCAGTAGCTGTATTAACTTTGATTATTTTGACAACATATTTGTTCAGTTTATACAACCGTGTTCTAGTTCTACTCCCTACAGCATGTTGAACTGTCCACTATTCAGCTTGCCTACACAGCCTGTGTATGCGTGTTGTGCATCCGTATCATTGACAAATGACTTTCAGTGTGGACTCTAATTCAGTTACCATCCGACAAGTATTTATATATACGTGGTTTGTCGACAAACTGAATATTGTGTGTTACAGCATACTGTAGGGAGACAGCAAGAAACTGTATTTGATGTATTGCATAGAAGTACTGAAAAAATTACCAACAGTTGCAGCTTCTGCCCCGTTACAAAGCCCACTTGTTTGTTTGTTTTTACGAAAAATTATACATGTTTAGGCGATTTAAATAACATTCTTTGTTTGCCATCCTTGTGATTGTAGGTTTTCAGAGAAAATTAAAAAAAAACCAAACACAATGTTTACACTTTTACAAATAAAAATACTATTTTTCAACAGAAAGCAAATAAAAATCGAGCTTATGTTGATAAACTTGTGTTTGTTGTTTGTGTTTGTTTTCCCCCGACTGGCTGATAGGTTTTTCGAAAACCAAGGACGGAAAACAAAGAATGTTCTTTAAATGGCCTTAGATGTTTTAGATACAAAAGTCACAAAATGTGACAAAATGGTACTTCATTTTGTTTCATTATGACTAAAATTAGAACAATTGGATAACATTTGAAATGTTATTCATTTTTCATTGAATTACCTGACATACCCTGGAATTGAAGATATAAAGGTGAAAGGGTACCAAAAACTGTTCAAGTATCTCTCTATAGGCAGTGCAAAACTTTCAAGTCCCCCCTCCAGTAACACCGACATTAATTTTCGAATCCCCTGAATTCCTCCAGCCCCACTCCCCATTTTTGACGCAGCCTTAGTAACGTGATAAGAGAGTGGCGATATCAGATATCCGAGTAATAAATTTCTTCAGCGAGATTCTGACATTTGAACTCTGTGGTTGTCAACACACAATGAAACCTAATATAATTTATTTTGTGTTATACAGGTGATTGTTCTTTCTTTTGTCGAATTCCGCCTTTTGTCTTCCTAAAATTAGCCGATTTAACAGGATGTACTCACGCTTACAGAATCTTTGTCGAAGCGGCCGCTGAAAGTCGAGTTGGACGATGACATTATGTTCGTGTCACAGAAGGTGTTACTTGTGTAAAATCTACACAAATTATAGATGCAGAATGTTAACTACGAGATCGTGGTACCATGGGAGCTTCCCCGAGTAAATTAGCAAAAAAAGTTGCAAAAGTCCGAAAGAATACTATTCGTAATTAAGCCAACGCGATCAAATGTCGCTTGCGTTTCTCTGGTCTTGATTTCACATACGCCACGTCAGATTATCACCTAACCGAAACACAATTTCCACTGTTAGAAAGCAATACTTACGTTTTACTAGACGAGCATAACTGTATGTGTTCTATGATCTGCTAGTCGTATTGGTAACAGGAGACAACCTATTCTGTCGAAAGTGTGCAGAAGGACGAGAAGATCCCCAGAGTAATATCTGTACAACGAAGACAAAGCACTTACCTGTTTCTGTGTGGCGTGTCGCCATATAAACTTAAAAATCGTTACTCGATCCCTCGTATCTCTACATCGTAAATTAGTTACCGCCCACCAGTGCCTAAGTCCTTGTGTCCGCCACCAAGCATTTTTCAGACATTTGTGAACCGATTTCTTTCAAAGGTGGTACAAGGACATTGACCTTTCTGTCATACATATGCACGTCGATTTTTTCACCAAGCGATGCAATCTGGCCGCATGGCAGCCACTTTGTTACGATTTTTTCATGTATGGAGCACTAACTTAGACATGTTAAATTAAAGTGAGTTACGGCTGTATGAAGAATATGGCTAGTGCAATCAAATCGCATAACAGGGTAATCACCGGAAACCAACGTAAAGATCGACCAGCCAATTGTAATTGCCGGGACAAGTCTACATGTCCCTTGAAGGGTAACTGTCAAGTCGAAGGTATGGTTTACATGGCCAAGGTATCAACGGGGACAACACGGAGAAGGTTTACATCGGCCTCACTGATATCACCTTCAAGACGCGCTTCGCAAATCACATGCAATTGTTCCGTAACAAATGTATCGGCACTGCAGAGAGCTCTCCAAGTTCGTCTGGTCCTTAAAACAAACGAGTCAAGTCTTGGACATTTCGTGGTCAATTATTGACAATGCATCGAGTCACTCTAACATAAACACGCGATGTATTGTTTGTATATCAAAAAAGCTGCACATTATCAATGCTGACAAATCTGGGCCGTTGAACAAACGCTCTGAGTTGCTTTCAAAATGTCGCAACCAAAACAAATGATTTAACATCACCTAAAAATAGAATGGAACGTCCCGAACATATAAATGAAGAAAGTGTTGAGCTAAGAATACTTTCACTTCTTCTGTCTGCAGATCGCAGGATTCATGAAACTTAAGTAACAAATATCATTACTTTTACTTGTAGTAATTGGTGTTATTACTTATATTGCTCTGCTTTAGCATCGAGCAGTGTAATTTCCCACGGGGACATCTGTACAGTTATGTGTATGTATATATATATATATATATATATATATATATATATATATATATATATATATATATATATATATATATATATATATATATATATCAGCTGAAGGGATCTGATCAAGTCTGATGCCTTTGTCGTTGTATTGTTTCATCGGTATGTATAATGTTCGCTGTTCTGTCGTTCCATATGTGCCATTCCCGAAGACATAGATCAGCTTGAACTTCTGTAATGAAAGGATCTTTTGATGAAGAACATTGGCAAGACGGAATTTCCGACTGATATGATTTCCTGGCTGCGGAAACGCGGCTATTGAACGATCTGAAAATTTGGGCATATTGCGCAGAGGTTTGTGAAATTGAACCTGTAACGAGCTTTTGATGTAATTCACATTGTCATCGACGACGACAACGACTATGACGGGTGTAGAAGTAGACGGACAGAAGCAGTAGTAACCAGGTGATGATTCCAGCGCGCGGAGACGATCAACAGCCCAGTTCCGTCTTTCGCTTATTGTTAACCGGCAACAGGAAGCGTTGACCCGAAGGTAATTTGTAATGCCAAGGAGGTGTGTTTGAATGTGTGTGCTAATGTACTAATCGAATATAATCACGCGTAACTGGACGACTATATGTCGTGTTGTATTTATGGCGAGTTTTATGACGCGATAGTTGTTAAGAGTTACATGGGATGAAAATAGTGAAGTAGTATAGTATAGAGGGAGAGGGGATCATTATAGTTATGTTCGTGAGTTGCAAACGGACGACCTATATATTCCAATGTGATAACAAGGCGACATATGACCCTTGTATCATGACAAATCTGTATTCATGATGTCATAAACAGTGAAGAGATATTGATTCAGCGCGTATTGCTCTTTCACCAACTCTGTAATTAATGTCGAATTTTTAATTGCTTTTACACATGTCATCTTGAGCGACAAATAAATTTCTCTCATTTTAATTTTGTTATTATTTTCAGCTCACTCGTTACATAGGGGGGGGCCTAACTTCACAACAATTTTTGTCAGTCTGTGTGTGCCCTTGCACCATCAATATCTCACAAGTGGCAGATATTTTTTTCCTTTGATGATGTATTTCTACGCAGTATACCTATGCCATTGCTTAGAAATGATGATAAAGCACATGATGTATGTTTGTTAACAAAATGTATGAGAACAGATATGAACTATCAAAGTTTATTTGGTCTCTCCAGAACAAGGACCAGGACCTCACGCATCATGGTAAATTATTAACAGAGCATCGAGTTTCTCTAACATAAGCAAGCGATATAATCTTTGTATATCAAAAAAATTACACATAATCAAAGCTGACCAGTCCACGCTGTTTAACAAACGATCTGGGTTGGTCTCAGAGTGTCGTCATCGTACCAAATGATATTTAATTTCAACATCACCTAGATCCAAAGTACAATTGTACGTCTCAACCATATAGATAAGAAAAAGAAACAAAGAAAACTGCAAGAAGCATTTGCGGGGCCCAAGCAGCTTTCATGATTGAAAGTACTTACCTGATGATACTATGTGCAAAAGTTGAGCTTTAAATGCTCTTTGATGATTCTTGTAAAGAAGATTTTTGAATAGGATCTTGTGGTACGTTATTGTAGGTTTTGTGAAAACCGACAACGCCACCATATCACATGACAAATCCAAATGTGATAGTGATACTTGATAGTAATCAAACTAAGAATGATACGAGTAAAAGTTCACTTAGCACTACACTATATACCGTCTGAGACTTTTCTACGTTACTTGTTTCAATGTAAGGGCCGTTTATGTTAAATACTCATAGATATTACTCATAAACAATTTGAAGACTCATTTCGAAGTAAATACACGACATAATTATAAAGTCAAACAATGCTATCTGCGATACTGTCATAAAGCAAAACATTTCGATAATCACGTTCTTAACAAACGTTAACAAACATTAACAAACATTGTGTGAAAAAGATAGCTTGAATGGCTGACACATTTTGTATGGAGATAAACGCAGAACCTCTGCTACAACAGTCCATTGGTGTGCATTTTATAATTCCTTCCTAGTAATTGTGTTTAGTGTCACCTTATACCAACTAGCTTGATCATAAATGAGCGTTCCAATATACTTGATGGGTTCCTATCAGCAAATATCATACCAAGCAACATTTGATTTTCTTACCGCAGAATAGATTGTGATAAACTAAATAGTACCTTTGTCTCTTGAGCATCCCGTGTGTGTGTTCACTTCCAACTCATTATTTTATTAAATTTTATGCCGATGGCTCTCGATTTACTTTGCATTGACTGTCAAGAATCAGCAATAGTATCAAGGACATTTGTAGGAACACATAAATATAGTGTCAAAATATTAAAATGCACATTAGTGTATGAATGTTTTCATATTTACAGAATTATCTTCTCTCGAAACTATACAGATGGCAAAAACTGCTCATGGATATAGATACACATGAAGTTGGCGATGTTATAATGCGACAAACTAGATTGCAGGCTAACGTCATTCAACCGTTCCAGTGTTGCTTTGTCTGCACTTGCAGACATATTGTATGCTTTGATTTTTGTTTAGTTTTATGACATTTTACACAAAACGGTGCTCAGAGGGTTCACCTCATGCGCTGACCATGCGTGGCTACAGACACGGCGGCCGCTGCACACCTTTTTGAATTGACGGTAACAGGTCTCTATAAATAGGGAATGTTTTGACATTTATTTAGCAATAGAAATATCACAAAAAACTACTATTCATCCTACAAGTGTCTTCTAAAAGTCAATGAAAGAGTTAAAAAGTTAAACGTTCTTCCAATTATTTACACAACCGTGCTTTTAAAACATAGCGAGTCCGAGTTGCCACCTTGCTTATTGGCTAAACGGTATGCCTCTTATTATCAAAGTCTTTCATTGGTGTGGACCTTCATGTGACTTGTAAGATTGTATTTTTCGATGAACGTTTTCTTACACACAATACACGTGTAAGGTTTCTCATCTGAGTGGATTCGCATATGTTTGCGAAGGTTTCCTTTGTAAACGAACGTTTTCCCACATTGTCTGCACTTGCTTTGTCTGTCATTTCTATGGGAGCTCTGATGCCGCTTCAGGTTTGTACTCTGTTTGAATTTCTTACCGCAGTCCTCACAAGAGTATGAATATTCTTGTGAGTGGGTCCGGAGATGGTCGATGAGGTTGTAGTGACGCTTGAAGGTTTTACCGCACACGTGGCAAAGATATGGCCTTTCTTTTGAGTGGACCTTGTGATGTCGCTCTAGATCCCTTTTGCGAGACAATCTTCTCCCGCAGACTTTACAAGCATATGGCTGTGTTTTCGACCGAGTTCTGAGATGTGTGTTCAGACTGCTGGCTTGAATCAAATTAACACGGCTTCGATTGCATGATAATGTTCGTTTCTCTGTACGTGTTGGATTATGAAAGTTAAGGTGATATCGCTTGGGTGTCTTACCGCACTCCTTGTATTTCAAGGGCCTATGGTGAGTTTGTGTCTTCAAATGTTTTGTTTGGATGGTTTTATTTGTAAAATCTTGACCGCGTTTGACGCGTTTACGTGGCATTCGTTTCGACGAAATCGGTATGAGTGCATTTTGAGTGTTACTCTCTGTCAATGAATTGCTACATTCATCGCCATTACACGACCTTTCCATTGATCTCATCCTGGTGTGTTTCCTTATCCTGCTTTTACGTTCAACGGTTGTTTTGAACAAAGTAGATGCCCTTACAGCCCTCTCAATTCCATTTGAGTCAATCGTTTTGCTATTCTGCATGGAGCTTTTCATTCCCAGGTCGTGAACACCATCATATCTCTTGCAGTCCGGGTTATCCAAGAGCCACATTGCTATGTGACCGAAATGTGTCAAAGTATCCATAATAATTTGAACATCTAAGTAAAATAAAAGAAGTATTTTAGTGAGAGAATTGCTAGGCTTACCCTGAATGTATCTTTTATCGCTCGGAGTTCATTCGCCACACTGGTTTTACTTTAGTTCCGTGTGATATAGAAGTTCATATAAGAAGTTTAATTTTACCAAGGGTTAAGCGTGTATGACGACATGTATATAACCAAACGTTCGGTTAAGTTATTTCATACTGGGATTTGAACTGAACTTCTTACCGTCTTTCGAGAGGGTATCTTTTTGATACCTTCAGTAGATATTTGAGATCGATATCACAAAGCCATGACCAAGAATAACCATTCCATTTCCTTTACCCTTGGATTTACTGTGACTTTCTGGAAATTGACAGTATGTCTTTTGTTAGGTTTGAATTCGTTGAAGCGAGTGTTAAATTATAAAACGCAATGTGCGAGGTACATGGTTATATTAAGGTAGCTATATACCTTTTAGACACTTACAGATTTTTATTTTTTTCTCAATTGAACACGTCCCAAACCCCAATAAAGTATACATTTTCTGAAAGCCCTGATATAGAGCTATCCGACCAAGCACAGTACACGGTCATTATTTGCATAAGAGTCACGTGACAAGCGTTTTGCTGAACCTTCCAAAAACCGGTTTTACCCGCCTTATGCGAACACGCTGCAAGATTTCCGGTTGGAATTTCTTCATTGACAAGCCTTGACAATATCCTTCAAAACAGTGTCTGCGATTTTTTCCCGGAGGCTCCATTCAAATTATATGGCCCGATAATTAAAATTCCTTGAAAAGCACCTTCGTCTAACACCTGTAAGAGCGCATTAAAACAAAACAAAGGCATACAAAGAAAATCCCAGACACTGTTTTGAAGGATATTGTCCAGGCTTGTCAATGAAGAAATTCCAACCGGAAATCTTGCAGCGTGTTCGCATAAGGCGGGTAAAATCGGTTTTTGGAAGGTTCAGCAAAACGCTTGTCACGTGACTCTTATGCAAATAATGACCGTGTACTGTGCTTGGTCGGATAGCTCTATATCAGGGCTTTCAGAAAATGTATACTTTATTTGGGTTTGGGACGTGTTCAATTGAAAAAAAAATAAAAATCTGAAAGTGTCTAAAATGTATGTAGCTACCTTAAGACTGTTAAAGTATTGAAATCTGTTCAGTAGGCATATCGAATGTTTGTATTTCAATAGGACTTTAGTATTCATATATTGGTTTGGAGGAAACTAAAACTGAACTTGACCCGTGTGTAAAGGCACACTAAGGGGACCAATATGCAGGGTGTGGCTTGCAGAACTATGAAAAAGTAAACAATAATTGATTTTCTTCAATTTCAAAACTGTACATTAATGAAAACTATATTTCAATGATAACTTAATATATTATATATATATATATATATATATATATATATATATATATGTATATATATATATATAATATCCTATATTAATGGGGAGAATTTATTCAATATTTATTCAAATTGGTACAAAATTCGCATAATTGTTGGGGTTTTTTAAAAATTTTTTGACGTTTTTGTCAAAAGTTTACTTTTCAAGAGCGAGTCGTCCAATAGGTCTTTAATTGGATTTAATTTTTTTAGGATGACGTGATTAACATATATGATGAACAAATTCAATATTTTAAGATCGGGTTCAACTTTCTCATTTTGTTTCAAAACATATTTTTTCAGAACTGCTTTATGAAAATCTTTCATCGGTATTAACATATTCTTCGAAGTGATTAAATTTTAACTTGTGAAAATTATCATGACATTTGCACATATCAATTTCTAGAGCAACTTTCTTTTCTTTTTGTCAGAAAATCACATTTTTCGTAAAATGCCAGTCCAACAGCTTTCAAATTTAGTTCACGTGTTCCTAGACATATCTGCTTTGTGTTTTGTGCAAATGATAATGAAATTTTCCCATTGCTCTCTTTTTCTCGAAAAAGTAAAGATATAGTATTTCAGTTATTTCCATATTTGATTTAGACAGTCGAGGGACGGTGGGGCGCCGGCAAGAGTAGCCCCGAAGGTGCGAGTCGGGCATGCCGAAGGCATGACCGCGAGTGCGCTAGACATAGGTCATTGACTCAGCCGTGTCCAGTGTTACAGCTGCGACGAAAATGGTGCAAACCACTTTCGACAGCCTAATTTTAATTTTGAAGGGCCATGGACTAGGTAAGTTCCGGAAAAAATCTTATCGAATACATCGTATGCTTTTATCGTCATCAGAGCCATATGGCACGTGGGCTATGAAGTCTTATTTTGATTATGAGGATAATTTATGAGAAAATGTCGAGCTGGGAATGGATTACCCTCCCGAGTATCGTAAAAATATTTATGTACATCATCGACATGAAACGAACTTTTGTATTGTTGTATACATAGTGTATACGATTAAGAAGTGAGAGCCCCCTCAAGTCAAATATAACTTAAAAATCAACGGTAAACCTTTAGAATGTAGACAAAGACATATTCGTGCTTTCCCTTTACAAATAAGGTCGTTAGGACATGTATTAGATTATCGGCGATAAGTAACATTAATGAAAGACATCTGAAATGATTCGAATTTCCTGACCCAAGGGGTATTCTGAAATTGAATGCCAGGTTTGCGTAACAAAAAGATCGTATACTGATACTGATTACTAAAAATGGTGTTCTGATATTGAACACAGATTGTCCATGTTTTTCACGATTATTTAGTTTCAGACGACATGACGAAAAGGAACATCCATGTTCCTAAATAACAAAAGAGCATAGTTCAAGTTGTGTGTACCGTTTGTTAATTTCCCTGGGTGAAGAGTGTTTAGTTTTCTATGTACCTCAAACCCGAGTTCATGGCTTCAAAAGTCTGGTGACAAATAATGCAATCGCCGAAATGGGAAATCTTGAATTCTTCTAAGGAAACGGCGTGGGTATTCTCTATTCATTTGAGGTTTGGACGGAGCCTATTCCAGGTATATATAGAACTCCAATTTAAAAACAGTTTTTCGGGGGAAATTTGTGTAGAAAGCTGACGTTACCATCATGAATAAAGGCCCTCGTGTGGCCCACTTGACACAATTGTAGTGGTCAACTAAGGGGTTTTGCAATGTACGGGTGGGATCCCGTTTTGATCAAACGGGGATTTTCCCGTCGACCGCAGCTTTTTAGTGGTCCAGGAAGTTGTTTCATTCCCCATCCCTATTTACATCCTACCCCTGATGGTGTTACAGTCAATTATTGTTTAATTCGATCATGATTATTGTTCTATAACTGGGTCAAACGGTACCTTGGTACTTTAAGTTGATACCAGAGCGGCGGTACAAAATATGCACAAGATATGACCTTTAAACTTCCCTGTTTGATAATAACCCGGCTTACAAAGGTCTATGGACGGACAATGAATCACGTATCGAAACCTAGTCGGTTCAGATACTTGGTTTCTTTTCAAAGGTAATTGTTTGCCTTCAGCTTTTTCTCTTAGTACTAGATCGTCTGCACTCATTCTATTCAAATAGTGTTTAGAAGGGTTAACAACCGATAATGGGTTTTGTCATTATAGCAACACTCTTAAATTAAATCCGCTACATTCATATGAAATATGCATCCCAAATTGATTAAAATAAGACATCGCTCGTTTTGTAACTTAATTAATTATTTTGACATCGTGACGACCTTTGGTTTCTACCAAAAATTGCCTCACCGAGGGGTCAAAATTGATACACTCGCAGTCGATTTTACGAAAGTCATGTATGAATTTCAGAAGTGGAAACACATATATATCTACTGTATTTCAAGCCATAGCATTTGTTCTCATAGCTTGACTGAGCACTGGTCGGTTACGTCAGCTGACGCGGTTTTGTTGTTGTTTTTGTTTGCTTGCTTGTTTTGTTTACGGTTGGTTTATTTGCTGTTTTGTTTTGTTTTTAGTTTTCATTACATACCAGATAACTCGATACAACACCAGAATACATTCATCACAAGCTAATAACGCAGCTTTGAAATACGTTTTCATTGCGTTGTACCTGTCATCGCCGAAGAAATTAATTAAGACAGTACCATTTGATTTTTTTCAGAACACTGAAATCAA
>LD350097.1:57699-71339 GCA_001465055.1 Ptychodera flava | reverse complement strand
ATATATATATTTATCACATACATAGACCCAGTTATCCCTATAGTGTGACATCACACTATAGGTATACGGTTTACAGGATTTCCGTATACCCCTACTTCTGATGTCAGAAGTAGGGGTACACGGGGTCGGCACTTTTTTCCCTACTGAAACTGTTTGTAAGCATTCTCGTGCAGATGAAAATTGAGTGGGCACAAAGGAGTTTACTGAAAAATGCCGTAAAGGTAATAAAAAGCGAAAACGTCAAGGCTTTTGGTAGCGATTGTGAAAGTTTGTCTGGTTTTTGTGGGGTTTTTTTTTTTTTTTACAACTGGGGAAAACGAGAGCGTTCACTGTCGTCTGCTCCCTAGGTTTGCTACTACCACTGTACTGTGCTATCTCGTTACGAGCTGTAAACAGCCGAGTCATCGCTCAAAATCGACCAATTTATCACCGAACAAGAATCCAACCTATATATTAAGAATATGATGTATCAAAATCAACATCTCATCCTGTCAGGTGACGGCTTAAATTTTTAGCATCGGCAAAGTGTTGTATTGCTGTTGAACTTCTGCGGTAGGCTGTAATAAAGCGAGAATGTTTACTGTAGTAAACTAACGTACGACAAACGCGGTTTTCAGAAGCTTGTGCCACTTCGTCTACAGCTCGATAGGAGCCCCGACCACAATGAAGTGCTTTCATAAGACACCAGTAAAATCGAAATCGAATGAACATTACATGCCAAATGTTAAAAGTTTCTTTTTGCCCTTTGTTTACTGTGATTGTTTATGATTTTAGTTTCATTCATAATTACAACGAACGACGATACACTTTTCCTCTCAATTTCAAACAACGTCCAAGGCGTTGAGAATATATGCGAACGTACGATCTTCATTCGTACTCCTCCAGTCCTCGCCAGTTTCGAGCAATATAACTTTCCTAGGTACAGTGTGGTTGCATATATGACCAACAAGAACGATGTGATACAGTTCAATTGTGGTTTTATTCATATATTATGACCGAAGTCAGGAACTGACAGCAGTAAAAATGACGACTTCAACATTGCACAGCGTGTTCGTTCGAATCGTACAGTGAACAATGTGTAAGTACCGCTATGAACAGCAAGACAAGGTTAAATTTCGATGCATTATTTACATTATTACTTTACCTTCAAACAAAATAATACATCTGAAGATACTATATCATTCTCTTTCCCTTGTCCTCGCTGATAACGGCTATATCCATTCAAGCTTTGCGCGGAAAATCCGACAGCGAGAGACTACTCTGACGCATCGTGAGGAACGTGCGTCCGTCGGAATGTGAACGGAATCAGCTGGAGCCGTACCACTTCATCCGCCACGCCGACATAATAGACGTCCAAATTACATCACGCGGGAAAGTGAAAATAAAAAAGTGGGTCTATGCATGTGATAAATATATAATCTCCCAGTATTTCTCAATCATGTGACGTCATCGAAGAATCGGGTTTCCCCAAACATAGCTGTATCCCTCCTCGCCTACCGACTCGGAGGGATACTGCCGCTATGTTGGGGGAAACCCTAGTCTTCGATGACGTCACATGATTGAGAAATACTGGGAGATTATATATATATATATATATATATATATATACAATAAGTGTATGCATGTATACTATATGTATATTATTTTATACATTATGTATATCATTTTATATATTTAAAAAAATGATTTTCTGCACTATTAGTTTGCAATGTTTGGTCCATTTCTAGTTAATGCAACTCTTCATCTATTTATAGAGTGACATAGTACTTAGGGGTTATTACACGAAGTTTGGGCGATACCGCGTCGTATTCGAGTGATGTGTCCGTATTTTGACGGGTTGCTGCGGACACATCACTCGAATACAACGCGGTATCGCCCTAACTTCGTGTAATAACCCCTTTATCATACATGCATGCTTTGGTTATGACTGTTTTCCTACAGACGCTCCGAAATTAGCGACGAAATCAACTTGAAATCGACCTTGCTTCCTCCAGGCTATACTTATAAAAAGTTGGTTGCTAAGGAGTGATGACAACCATATCACTTCTTGATATTATTCCGCTATTTGGCCATTCCACTTAAAAGGAGGGTTTATGGAGCATTTTTAAAGCGAACAATTTAAATATTACGATGTCGACACAGGTCTTCACAATTTGAAGAAGATTTATTTTTAATTTAAAATGACAGTGGATGTAAAACATAGGCGGGAGTTTGTAAAATGAGTGTTTTCGTGTTTTGATACATAACCTCATCCCATCGTGAAAGTTATGAGGCCGCCAAAATCGGGTCAAAATACTCGCGCCACGCCAGCGTTCGATTTCAAACTCGATCAAGTATGAACAGCTGAGAAGCATGGAGCAAGCAGCTCTGCGACATCTATGAATGCACAGTGGATATAATACCCGTACCAGTCACTATATCTCGAAGAATTATACATGTCCCCAGACGTCAAATATGCCGAATTTACCATCTTAGTAAGCGGAATAGGGAAAACATGAAGTGAGTACACTGTAAGCTGTAGCGTGGTAACTCGTTCGTGATTTTGTTGCTGTACGAATGAAACATTTCAAAGATAAGCTTATTTCCGTCGTCTGCGCGTTTATTTTCGTTCCTGGCTTGCCTAAATAGAACTAAACTTCTTTTAACAACATAAACGAAAGTTTGACTTTCCCTAAATCTTACATGTACATTGTATCTGAAACCCGCACCGCACTGGTGCCAACAGACACGATCATGACCCTTGAATCTCACTGACAGGTACAAATCGGAAATATTATGTGCACCTTCAAACTTGTCTGTCGCGAGTATTTTCAGTGCGGTTGGCTTTTTGTGGCTCATTTACGGCTGTAAACGATGTAATTCACCGCCCAGATACTTAACAGACTTAAGCTCATCAACAGGAAAGTTGTCGTAAAGCGGTTTTATCATGATGCATTGTCAACCGATATCTTTCATGCAATCTTCAGCAGCGTAGATGGACACGAAAACACTGCACCGCCACGAGACCGGAAAATGTGTCGGAAAATGATACACACTTTCAATACGTTTGATTGTATGTTTTTGGTTCAACTGTACTTGTGCCTAAGTGCAATGCCCATGAAGTGACTGCAAACAACTACATTTTGACCATAATCATAATCACGTTTCGGATTGTCATTTGTCTTATTCGCTCAGCTGTTTTATATGTACATATACCGAGGTCATGCCTGGAGATTATGCATACCAGCGAAGGTCACGCGTACGCGTCGCTGTAAGTAGTTCGGTTACAGTGAAATATAATTCTTATTTTCACTAGTTAAAATATAGGTTCATATCAGTACCGTCTGAACAATAGTAGAATGGCAATACAGGCATAGCATGTGTGATAAACACAAATAGTTTGTTTTACATTGCTAATAAATAGAAATTCGTTTTATCACATAGAACATATATCAGTCCTGCAAGCATTGACTGAAGTCAATGACACCGTTTCACAACGAACTTATTTAATTATGCAATTATACGACTGTGTTTCAAACAAAAGGTGCACTGGCATAAGAAGCATATTTCTACATGTCAAGCAAACATGGAGTCGATTTTCAGGATTTCCTTTACGTATTTGCCTGTGTAAATATATGACTTGTGGTTTGTGTTGATCATTTGAGATGTTATTAGGATCTTGTGATTTCATTATAAATTACTAAACCTGCACTACTCATACATTGTCTCCACGTTAACACTCGGTATGGTGAATGTCAGGGGTCACTTATGTTTAGAATTTAAGGCAACCATGCATCCTCCTTCACGATTGTTCGGTTTCTCTAATAGATGGGACCACTCAAGTTATAGGCTAACCGCAATGTTTTTATTACCTTCTATTATTGGTGTGTACCTCTATATGAGTTTTCTTGTTAATTTTTCTGTGAATCTTTTCCCGCACACCAAACAAGGGTGCAGTTTCTCCTTTGCGTGGATACTGATATATTTGCGAAGATTACCACCGTGAGTGAATGTTTTCCCACAGTCTCTACACTTATGTGGTCGTTCATTTCCATGGATCATCCGATGCTGGTTCAGGTTCGAACATCGTTTGAATTTCTTACCACAGTCCTTACAAGAGTACAAATGTTGTTGTGAGTGGGCCAGGAGATGGTCAGTTAGGTGTTTTTACGCTTGAAGGCTTTACCAAATTGATGGCATTGATATGGCCTTTCGTCTGAATGGACCTTTTGACGCTGATATAGGTTGCCTTTGCGAGAAAATTTACTGTTACAGACTTTGCATGTAAATGGCTGTATTATTGAATGAGTCATGATATGAGTGTTAAGATGACTGGCTTGATTGAATTTCATACCACACCGATGGCATAATATGCGCTTGAATTTCTTGTTTCATTCAGTGCATTTATAAAGTCTCTTATAAGTGTATATCTTCATATATTTTGTTGAAACGGAGTGACTTGAAAATCTCGACCACATATGACACGTTTCTGCGGTATTCCATTTGAAGAAATCGATGAATGTGTCTTTAGAATGTTTTTTGCTTACGTGGGTTGTCATTGATTTTCGTTTTCCATGTGATTTCCTTTGAACTGATCCTGGTCTGTTTTCGAATCTTTTGTTGGTTCGTTGAAGTATTATTCATGTTATCATGGTCTCGGTCTCCAACTAAAGCTTCAAACAGATTAGTTGCCCCGCCAGCCCTCCCATGGCGTGATATTTCCAATTTCTTACACTTTTTATGTCCGCTGAACGTCTCACGTAGTTGATATCTCAGTCTGTTTGTCATTACTTTGTTACTCTGTTTCGAACTTGTCATTTCAAGGTTGTGAATATTATAATTTTCGTTGCTTTCTGGGAAATCCAAGAGCCATAATGACATATGACCGAATTGTGCAATAGCGTTCAGGATAATTTGAATATCTATGCAAAGAGAGAAAACATATATATTTTCGTGAGTATATCAATGTCATCGCTTGTAGTTAGTCTCATATATTTTGCTTGGCTTCCAACATATTTACACTAGCTTTGGAGCAGTTTAGTTAGACGAAGTATTGTTTACCATGCTCATTGTTCTCTTGCAGGCTAGAATATCTATCGTTTTCAACATGGATAACTTAAAACGGAATCAACAGCGTCATTAAACATGGTATGGACAAAACTTGAACCCTGAGATTTATGATACAGGCAGTACTTGCAAACGCGTTTCGCATTATGGCGTTGTATTAAGGTATTGTTTGCTATGCGCATTGTTCTCTTTATAACATAACAACAGGGTCAAATGTGCATTAGTAATGTGATAAGGAGAGGCGATATCATAAATGCAAATGCTACATTTCGTCAGCGACAATCTGACATTTGGACTTTGTTGTTAGATACAAAAGAATGCTAATCGTTTGTCTTATTGAGATATGTCAACAAACAATGAAGCTAAATATAAAAAAAAATATTTATTTTACAGGTGATTGTTTTTTTTCTTCTGTCCAAATCTGCCTTCCGTATTTTCAACGTTAAGGTAGTACGCACCTCGAATGGGAAAGACTTAAGCCTTTGCTCAAACGCTCCCTTTCATGAAACTTTCAACCATTCTCTTACCAAATCGGGGGTCACCGTGCAAAGCTAGGAACTAGCGAAACAAATTACCCACCATTTGCGATATTTGAAATCCAAAATGGTCGCCATTCCTGTGTTAATTTTATGGGGAAAACACAAGCCAGTGTACGTTAACTTTCCCAAGAGCATTAAAATGAGCCCCCACAATTGGTAGATCAGAAAAGGATTGTAGAAATTGAAGAGTCAGACTAATTGTCCCCGAGATGCGCATTCCATCTTAATAACAAATATAAACAAATAATGACGTATTTAAAACTATATGCATATTCCTTGCTTAACTCCTTTGCAATAGCGTTAAGAAAAATGTTACCACTAAGTGACTACAATTATAGCAATCGACGTACAACTGGCATGATAACCTCACCTCTGTAAACAATTCGACTGCAGCGATACGAAGTACTCGTCTCTCTAATAAAGTATATTACTGAGCTTTAGTTACACGCCATTAACAGTATCCATAACACAGTGGAAACGTTTGGTGAATGTGCATTTCGGGCATATCGAATTACAGAATGTTTGCGAAATACGCAATCTTCGTACAATCTTCATTCTAAATTAATATCTTTACATAAAGACAATCCTCTCAATTTATACCAAACTTACATAAAATTAGCCCATTCGAAGGGATGTACTCAAGTTTAAAAAAAATCTTTGTAGAAGGGACCGCTGAAAGTCGAGTTGTAAAACGACAATATGTTCATGTCTGGAAAAACACATGTATTACTGGTGTAAAATATTTAAAATTGGTGATGTAAGATGTTCCTGGTACCATGGTAGCTTCTCCGACTCAATCAGCAAAAAAAGGCAGTAAAAAATCCGACAGAATGCTATACGTAATTAAGACAACGCGATCAAACGTCGCTTGCCTTTCATGAGGTCTTGGCTTCACATACGCCTTGCCAAATTACCGCGTAACGAATACACTGTGTGCACTAAACGAAAGCAATTTATACTTGCGCTTTACTAAACAAGCATAATTGTACTAATGAATTGTTCTGTTGGTAACAGAAGATAACCTAGCTTGTCAAGTATGTGCAGAGCGACGGGAAGATCGCTAAAGTGATATCTCCCCAACGAAGACACAGAACTTACCTGTTTCTGCGTGGCGTATCTGCGACGAATGAACTTATAAATCGTTCCTCGATCACTCGTATGTCTACATCGTAAATTACTCGTCAATTATTGACAAACATTGCTCCTTATTTAACTTAGCACAGAATAAAATTGTGCTTAGATGGCTTTACACATGGACCTGGTAATGTATTACCTTGAATTATCTTGAATGAAAATGATTATTGGACCAGTTTAATGTCATTTATCACCAGATCAATATTTGAAAGAGTAAACTGTGCAAAAAAATAGCGCCACCTTCAATTTAGTATCATATTTGTAATGGGAGTAATTAGACAAAGTAATAATAATGAAAATACAATTCACTATATGAATGTGAGATGCCGATTGACCCTGGTAACTTAATAACGATAATTTACGGGCGACGGCATTAAACAAAGGGGAAAAAACGCACAATGAAACTTATATGCAGATTTTTCGCCTTTACATGTATGTTTGTAAGTCAATATCCTACAATAATAAAATGACTATGCGTGAACGTGAACGTTAAGTCATATCATAATACCCTATTGTTCGACACAGAATAATACTGTCATAACGAAGACACCGACTAATACTGCTATAACGATTGAATACAACTTGCAGTATCTTCTTTAGTTAAATCCACACTAATTTGCTGCATTGCAATCAATAAGGTATCAAATCAGCATTTCCTAGACATATCTCATGATAATAATGAGCGAAGGGTCTAACTTTAAGAGTTTTGTTCATACTTTCATGGAGAACATAAAAGTACAGATTTACCAACTGCCGATGGTATGCCTGATTAACCAGGTGCACGTTAAAGAGTATTCCTTTTTTATAGAGTAGGGATATACCAGAGGTTGTCATTCAACTTAAGAGAACTTACTAATTACACACTTGTAAATATATCTGCGCATGCATAAGTCAAATATTTGTAACACTCATTTACTAATGTCGGTCGGTAACCCAATATTACTGGGCAATAAATGACCAGCCATACGAGATGGATGATAATGAAAACTAATTAAGAGTCCGGGTTCTCATTAATGAGAATGACATACAAAGCTATTTCCAAACTCTAAACACTGCAATCCAAAAGCACTTAAATGTACAAGGTATTTAGTTTCGAGAATAAGAATATTTCTGAGGAAAATATATACGCCCTAAATGTGTACATGGCGGAAAGTAGGACATCCTTAAATACAAATAACAAACACATTTCAAAAGTCACAAGCAAGTCATCAAGCAACGATGTAACACCGATCCACCCCAACATATTATATAACGTCTAGTTACATCAATAACAGATCAAAATTTACACATAACGCAGAGTTTGACGGATTTCACCGATCTTAAAATGACAAGTGGAACTCAACTAAATGTCAAACTGTCTATTGTGTTCGAACTTACCGTCCTTTGTTTGAGTTGGTGGTTCCTGTGTTAGGCAATGGATATTTTTGTGTTTCTCAAACCAGACGTTCATTACAATTCAGTTCAATATATACAGGTTGCAAATCTATTTCATAACATATATACTACTTTGAGCAAAACATAATATGATCACTTCAGAAAGTAAAATTTTGTATTGTTACTTTGTTACATAAATAAACAAAAATAACAACAGAATACTGCAGCATGCAAACTCAGTATCCTGAAAATAAACATAAAAACATGGTGTATCCAAAATTGGTGTAAATTGATAAAGTGACTTTACAAAATATCTACATGACATTTTTTACATTGATACGCTGTACATAAATAAACAAAAATAACAACAAAATATCGCAGCATGCAAACTTTGTATCCTGATAATAAGGTAAAAACATGGTGTATCCAAAATTGGTGTAAATTGATAAAGTGAATTTACAAAATATCTACATGACATTTTTATATTGATATACTGTACATAGATAAACAAAATTAACAACAAAATATCACAGCATGCAAACTTTGTATCCTTATAATAACGTTAAAACATGGTTTATCCAAAATTAGTGTGATTTAACAAAGTGAATTCACGGAAAAAAAATCCACGTATTAAATTCATGCCGAAAATACTATTCGCAAATAAAGCAATCATTTGAAATTTTATTATTTCATACAATACATTCGAAAAGAGGGCAAAGAGTTTGTCCATTTCATGGACCATTAACGTTCAACAATGCAGACATTTTTCACTTTTATAATTATTTGTCAAGGTTGTCTTCCACCTAGCTTATTTGCTTCCTTAAGAACATTACAATATATATATATATATATATATATATATATATATATATATATATATATATATATATATATATATATATATAAATCACTATAATGTCAACTTTATGAAAGTATTTGCAGCTTACTGTATGAGTAAATCGCTTGTTACTTTACAACCAATTCATTATCAGAAATACCATTGTTTCGCAATCAAGCTGACCTTGACTATATGATATTAGCAGTTATATTAAACTGTCCAGATATCACTTACATATGTCAATTTACTCACTATATGTACATTCATATCAAAATTTATTATCTTACACGTAGATATGAGTTTTATAAATATAAACCAATTGAAAACACATTAATTAGATTACGTAAAAAGTGTCATTTGAAAATAATATGTACTTACTCTCCAATTTATCAGAAAACGGCGAGTTACCGTTTAAACCGTGAAAGGACGTGGAACAGCAGTTATAGACACCTATGATGACATAATGAAGAAGGGTAAATATAGCTAGTCAACCAGCGATAGCTGAGTTTACAACAGACGACTCAGAACGAACAACAGAGAAACGTACTTCGTTATAACAAAAACGTATGATACAAAAAATGTTAACGAGAATATATGCATATATATATATATATATATATATATATATATATATATATATATATATATATATATATATATATATTAATCTCGTAATTACAATACGAACACTACCTTGAACGCAGTAGAACAAAATTTGACACACTAGTGAAGGAACAAACTTCACGTAGGAAAACATAGGAAGACTGATAATCTATCAATTATTCCACACATTTCATCCACTGAAGATAAGTTTGAGGTGGCTGATGAAGAAAGCATGGCAAATTTTCGAAAAACAGAGTTAAAGGATCGTAGTGTTATACAGTCTCTACTCTCGGGAGTAGAGACTGCACTGACATGCAGTTTCAGCTGTGTCTCGCCGTGGCCAATCAGTTCTATACACAAAACAGCCAAACGTAAAATACATTTTCAAAAGACACAAAACACACTAAAAAAATTAATATATGTGAACGATGTTTGGAGCTGCTTTCCTTTATAACTTAGATAAAATTGAGGGGCTAATTCTTAAATCGCGATGACAAAAGAGATTTATTACATTTATGATTGACAAGTACTACATTTACGGGTGATTTTTATTACATTTATTGTTACCATTTATTGCAATTAGGTTTTTGTGTTTTTATTACATTAATGGTTGACCTTTGTTACATTTATGGGCGATACGGATGCATTTTATTACAATTATGGTTGATGTTACATTTATGAAGATTATTACATTTATAGATAAGCGCGAGAGAAGAGAACAAGGAAAAAAGGCTCATACTAGCTTAAATGGCATTATTCTTTACTATCTTTTAATTGCCATTCACGAACCCCTGTCATTAAAAAGGAGACGTTGTCGTGTATCTGTATAAATTATTTCTTACAGATATGACACAGTAAATACTCGACAGTGCTTTTATAAGCTTTCAATGGATTTCTTATCGGACAACAAACAAATCTCTAGCTTGAGCCTCTAAGAGATGAAATTATCAATTACAAATTTGTTATCCAATACAACAACGATTGGTACTACAGACGTTCAATGCGGCCAGTGGAAGGTAAATTCTTTTTATTAAGTATAAGCATTTGTTTTAAGAAAGGGAGTAAACGTTGTGGGAAAGAAATTCCTGCCACGTGCACCAACTACACCTTGCAGAAATGTGATCTGTCGTTTTTGAATATCATTAGAAATGATCAAGGATGTTATAACACGATTACAAATTACTAACACTTCACAACTATCTCATTGTCACTTACAGGTCACTTAGGTCGATGTTTCACACTGATCGGCACCTTCCTTGTACGACGGTTTGGTTTCTTTTGAGAGGACGAGGAGATACGATCCCTGGTTGCCTTCCTACTTGTCGGCGTACCTGCTGCTGCCGCATCGGCAGGGAGTTTCTGTCGACAGGTGTTCGCCCTTTGATGTCTCTTCAGGCTACTTTTCTCGGTAAGCATTTTCACACGTACAAAGCAAGACTGAAGTTTCTTGCTTGCGTGGCTCCGTATATGTTTACGAAGGTTGCCACTGTGAGTGATCGTTTTCCCGCAGACTCGGCATTTGTTTGGTCGTTCATTTGCATGGGTCTTCTGATACTGCTTCAGGTTCGAACTCTGTTTGAATTTCTTACCACAGTCCTTGCAAGAGTACAGATATTCTTCCGAGTGTATCCGGAGATGGACGTCTAGGTTATTTTGACGCTTGAAGGATTTGCCGCATTGGTGGCACAGGTATGGCCTTTCGTTTGAATGGACTTTGCTGTGTTTGTTTAAGTTGCCCGGATCAGAGAAACGTTTATCACAATCTTTACATTTGTATGGTTTTTCATTTGTGTGGATACGAAGATGCCGTTGTAAGTTGCCCTTGCGAGAAAAGCGTTTGCCGCAGAATTTACATGTGTAAGGCTGTGTTTTTGAATGAGTCATGAGATGGGTGTTTAGGTTGCTGGTTTGAGTGAATTTCCTACCGCACTGATGGCACGTGAATGGAAGTTTTCTTGAGTGTGTTCGTTTGTGAATGGTTAGATTGTAATTACGCTTGAATGATTTACCACACTCCATGCACATGAAAGGTCTTTCATAAGGACATCTATGTATATTCAAACATTTTGTCAGGCTTGTTTTGCGAGAAAACTCTGGGCATCGTTCAACGCGTTTGTGGGGCATTCTTTTCGACGATTGTGCCTGTTGAGTGTTCGTCTGCTCACTGTCCCTCCACACCGTGGTCTGCTTCAAAGATTTGCTGTTGTTTTTACCTCTGCATTCGACTTCCTTGGATTTCAATCTAATACGTTTTCCCATCGTTTTGTGCCGTTTAAGCCTACCGTTTACATTCTTCTTAAGGTTTTTGTTCCCACTGCCAATCTCACGCCGAGATGATTTTCGCACAGGTTTCTCAAGGTGGAAGAATCTTTTCTCTCGATTACCCTGTTCACGTAAACGACGTGCCGATGATCTAGGTCTCATAACTTTAAAACGCTCTTTAGTGCTTGCTGCTCTACGGCTGTGAATATGTTCGTCCTCGTCGTATTTTGGGGGGACATCCAAGTGCCACAATGACAAGTGACCGTAACATGCAAATGTGTCGATAATGATTTGAATATCTATTAGAAAGAAAAAGGCACGTGTTCTTAAAGGAAATAATATTGTTAGAGCCCTTTTTATGCATTACATGTCATACCAATTTACTTTGCTTATGTCAGTGGGACCATTGATTTGGTATGTTGATAATTGACTTTCTGAAACATTTGTAAAGTTTTCCCTGTGCGTTGAATTCGTTAAAAAAGTTTGAAATAAAACCGTAGGAAAGTAGTGTTGACGAGTAAGTATTCAATTTGTGACCAAAAAGGATTTTATGTATTTTCTATTCGAGTGAATGCATGAAACTGCAATTCCTAGTATTCGGCTTTGCGAACATGACATGAGACGAATGGCGTCACAAACTTGCAAACGACTCCGAAAAGTATCAAGAATTTTAGCTAATTTCAGCTACAACCAATTCAATCGAAAACGCCTTCCATTTACGTCTGGCATTGGCAACGCCGGGTTCATGTTCCGAAGTTGCCGAACGTCAGGGCGAAAACTGTCGAAAACGTGCATGTGAATGCAGAATGTCAAACAAACTAATTAAGTTGCACTCAGTAACATAAAAATAAAGGGAATGTGCAAAACATGAGTTCATACCATTTGACGAGAGGTTTCCTTTTTGATACCTTTGGTAGATTTCCGAGATTGATTTCACAAAGCCGCGTCCAATAGTGAGGACTCTCTCCCCTGCAAATAGGAATGTTTTCATTTTCTGGAAGTTGACAGTAAAGTTCATATCCCGTTAGATTATCCTGAAGAGATTGTTATGTGTAATATATGCTTTCTGAAAAGGCTCGACCTAATTATATATGCAGGAAGCAACGTGCCACGTCCGAACATCATAAAATGTGTACTGACCTATTGTTATAAAAACAAACTTTCTCTTATTGTGCAAAGCGAAAATCGCACTAAGACATTGAGCTCAAACGTAGGCAAGATTTATTTAACACTGAGATATCAAATATTGTACTAATCTTCAACTACGCCAAAATCCACTCCTGTCTAGTTATAGAGATTTTTTTGACAAGTATCACTTGAACGGCAAAAATGTAAACACTTTGAGTATCTGTTAAACAGTCCGATCTACTTACTTACGGACGTTATGAAATTAATGGTGAGGTTTGACTGGGTACAAAAATAGTGTGTACGGATACGCTAGACTTTATTGTTCTGACATTTCAAAACAATTGTAAACGATTTCCTGTCAGATTGTATTTTAAACAAACAGAGCCTCATGTGTTGCCAACAAGGGAGGCAGAAGCTTAACGTAATGATTTAGTATACATAGTGTATACATAGTGAGTGTAAGTCTTTCTTGCATTTAGTAGTTAATGGAATGTAGTCTCAACCAATACAAAGCGAGATCTATTTACAATACATCACTGCCGAAAGGGAAGAGTTATTATCAGTATTCGACGACGGCATCCATGTGTACCCGTCAGACGTAAACAGAGATGTCGTTGTGTAATATTGTTTTTTTTTGTTTTGAGAAAATGTCATGCACACATTAAAAGATATCGATTATATATAATTCTGGTATTTTCCAATCCTCAGAACTATTT
>LD350097.1:23057-38475 GCA_001465055.1 Ptychodera flava | reverse complement strand
TGTTTATACATTCAATTCGCTCTGTTTTGATTTTTATCTGCCAACAGACTTGAAGCAAGTCTAGATTAAGACTAGCTGTGATATCGCGGTGGTACTTGTGGCGTGTATCGAACGCGCTCGGGTCATTGGGGTCATCGCCGCAGTCCCGCTGCGAGCCAACGCATGGGCTTTTTTGGCAGTTTACTACAACACCGACCGGTGTTGTAGATTTAGCTCGCAAAATGATAAAATAGATAGGCCTAAAGCTTGGAATAAATCAAATTATACCTACTCCCCCAACGTATTCACTGCGTTGTACGCGCGATCGGGCAAACATCGCAGAAACCGTCGACGGATCACGGGCAAATGGTCGAAAATACGTGTTCTTATCGTCAATGAAGCTATGGCCAGTAGTTGGTAAAAATGCATGTTTCACATTGTTGAAGCTAACGTGCTATGGGCAATTGTATGCCATTGTACATTATAGAACCCAAACGTGTAAGGCAAACGTGCATGACTAAACACTGTAAAAGTCTGCATGTTAGACATTTTAGACACGTTTGGTCCGTACACGTTAGGTTTGCACGATACACGATAGGTTAGCATGATTGGCATGGTAGATTTTGACCGCACGATGTTGAAAACCTAAAATGACATACACGTTAGACATTTTAGACACATTAGGTCCGTACACCTTAGGTTTGCACGATACACGATAGGTTTGCATGATTCGCATGATAGAAATTGGAGTCATGTGGAAAACCTAAAATGACACACACGTTAGACATTTTAGACACCTTAGGTCCGTACACGTTAGGTCGGCACGTTACACGATAAGTTTGCACGATTGGCATGATAGATTTTGACTCATGTTGAGAACCTAAAATGACATACACGTTAGACATTTTAGACACGTTAGGTCCGCACACATTAGGTCTGCACGATACAAGATAGGTTTGCACGATTGGCATGATAGAGTTAGACCTTACCGCGTTTTTAGGCCATCACGTGAATCTTGAGACACGTCGTATAAGGTGCCGACCTAAGATTTACGAAGCTAACGTGTCTAAAATGTCTAACGTGTATGTCATTTTAGGTTTTCCACGAGTCAATATCTATCATGCCAATCGTGCAAACTTATAGAATAGGACTTATTTGTACCCCCTAAAATGCTATACATGTTAGACATAGGTTCTGTAACGTTAGGTCTGCACGATACACGATAGGTTTGCATGTTTGGCATTTTAGGCACGCTAGTTCCGACCTAACATGTCAAACATGCACTACTAAAATGTAAAAATGTCTAAAATGACAAAATCCTGACTTCTGGCCATGGATGAGACTAATATAGTTCATTATTTTGCGAGCTATATCTACGACACCGGTCGGTGTCGTAGTAAACTGCTAAAGAAGCCCATAGTTTGGCTCGCAGCGGGACTGTGGCGATGACCCCAATGACCCGCGCGCGTTAGATACAAGCCACAAGTACCGCTGCGCTGCGATATCACAGCTGGATTAAGACATGTTCGTGCCGACTCACACACCCGACACACACAGTCGCATTGTCTATAGGATTTTGCTTTGATATCAGGTTAATAGTACACAGATATTAAAATTTGAAAATACTGAAATTTTACTTTGTGTTTGAACGAAGAAAAATATTAGGGAATAATATCTAATTAGTAAGTAATAGATTAAATACGTTTTCCAGTAAGACAGTCCTTTCTATTCTCTCTTGTACATCTTTCATTCAACAGGTGGTTTACTCAGTCTTCGAAGCGAGGCAGAGGATCGCAAAGGGTTTGCAACTCTGACTCCACCAATATACGCTGAACTCCTGCCTATCATATTCACCATCAAAACATCCACCGCTAAGCAGGCCTGAGAAATTAGACTGGCATCTTTGGCCGGGTATAATGAGCACTTGAGTGCAAATGAAGGTGTGTAAAAATGTTGTGCAGACCGTGAAAAGAGGATTTTAATAACTACTGGTACGACAGGGTGTTTATTTTTTCATCTTTAATGATTCCTATGAAGTGATTAATTTATTAACTATGAACATTTCTGTCGATCTTTTTTTACTTTAAGTTGAATAATTTAGTATATCCACTCACAGTCCATGAAGAAAAATTGCAGAACTCAATGGTTATTCTTAAGCTTGTTCTCGTAAGAGTAAGATTAATACATTTGTTTTAATTAACTCTGTTCTTCAACTACGAAGTATAGTAATTTCATAGTCATATGTGAGGGATGGAAAATGCTCTGATCACAGATTCTAGAGTGAACGCAAGCATAACGAGAGATTGTACTCAATACACTCTTTGAAGGGTTGTAAAATATCCTGCGGCAACACACAACTTCGTTAAAATAAACCCAACAGATTCAGTCAATACCTGGCGACAGAATGCCAAGTCATTCTAGGCGTTTTTTTGTAAGTGATCGGGAACCTAATGTGTGTCGTCAATATATTGTATACATGGGACGCCAAGGGATCTACCATGATGTGCAATGCAATAACCAATATTAAAACAAATGCTGAAAGTTTCCATTAAAATCTTGATGTGTTACAGACGTAACAGCCCATTGAAATCCCAAGAACACACGGTCATCGTGAGATATTTTGACGTGGTCGTAATCACTTTTATCATCGCATTTATAATGTAGCTCACCCACTATGAGAGAACAAGTACCTTCAATCATGGGATCCTATTCAAATATAATGGTACTGCTCGAGTGCACAAATTTAAAATGCGCATGTCTTACATATGCGTGGTCTCTTGGGTTCAAAGGTAAACAAGGGTTGGAGGGGGCATCTACACCAACTTTTCCCCAAACTGAAAAGTGTGGCATATTCTGATATCTACTCCATGGTTGTGGATATACATATTTCCCAAACTGTGCACAAATCTGGAAATATTCTCGTTTTGGGGATTTTATGGTAATAAATAACCTAGCCCTTGTAATTTGCCCTTGAAGTGGATAAAATAACCAGAGATGCTTACACCATTTTCGACCAGGTTCATGATCATGTTATTTATGGAGTGGGAAGGTCGTATTTCGCCATACATGCATTTCTCCAGCTCTAAAATGTTCATGGTTTTTAAAGACATAGTGTCATGGAGATACGTTTTAGTTTCTATTGGCCATTTCATGAACATTCGGGATTTTTGCAGGTCTAAGTCTGGGGTGCCCTCTACTTCTAAAGCAGCTGGTTTACTAGCGGGTATATTGCATTCATGGTGTCGTGAGCTACATCTATCGTTTGTGGGCCAGATATGCGGCTTTCATACTATTTCTATGTCAGGAATATTCGTGTCTTCTTAACGCCTGGCGTAGTTATATCCAGTAGTTGTATCCATCTGTATATCGCTCTGTGATTGGGCTTTGAGTATGGCTAGGTTGTCTCAGTGATCAGCAAACCTATTAAAGCTCAGTCGCCAACGCCGTGAATACATGTAATTCATCTATGGACGTAGATTTGCAACGAACACGAAATTCTTCGGTTAGAATAGCATATAATTTAAGCAACGGGTGCATAAAAATTACACCACAGTCCATAATCACAGTCCGCGCGTGTGATGCAAGTCCATGAGAGCAGAAACCCCAACCGAGCAGGATTTATATACTGTACACAGCTGATCATGACCAATAATGTTAACAGCTCTCCGCCCGCACAAGGCACAAACAGACCGACTGACTGGACTCACAACATTGCCTTACAGAGGGATGGTCGTCGGGATCACGGTTACGTGTGGTTCGATACATAGCGGCTGCCATGCATACCATACGGCGGCCGCTATGTATATCGAACCACACGTAACCGTGGTCCGAACTGCGCGTGTGCGACTTTCGCGTTTATCTATTTCCTACATGATATATATCCACATATCCATCACTTCAACATAGCTGCAACATATAACGTTTACGATCATTGTTAACAATCATGTTTCCGTCTAGTTTTCATTAATATCCAACGTACTCTAGATAAATATTAACATCTGTTGTACACTGTGTTTACAAATCACAAGTAGTGTTGCAGAAGTGCAGTGTTACTTGTATACTACACCCATTACAGTCGACTCACGAGTGCGCCCGAGGTGACCCGCAGTATGCAAGAGTGCGGGACAACGGGTAACAAAAAGGAAAAGTACCTCCTGCAGTGCACTCGCAGACGATGGCACACGCCCGGCAGACGTCATTACACCGCACTGCCGATAACATTCAGTCTAGACTGAAATTAACATTGTCATTTGTTACTTCCGTGGCTTTACACGGTTTTTCTAACACTAAGTAAAATTTCAGTATTTTCAAGTTTTTATCTCTGTGTTCTATTAATGAGTCGGGTGTGTGAGCAGCACGAACACGTCCCAATCTAGACTTCCTTCAAGTCCATGGGCATATAAAAATCAAAACAGAGCGAATTGAATGTATAAACTTCAGTAGACTGTCGCATTAGTGGTAGGCTGTTACGTAGATCGTTAGGTGAACACAGACATGTGAACCTAGCTCGGCGAGCCAGTTACTGCTTCCATGGAAAGCAAAGCGACGGGGACGTCAAGTCTTAATCCGAATATGTGCAGAACGTTACGCGTACTGAACACGTAGCCACTCTACGTTACGTTCTAGGTTCTCGTTACGGATGAAATCTTAACCTCTCTATTGTCGCAAGGGCGCGTCCTGGCGGCAACACTGTAGGTGTGTCAGTTATTTACCTGTGTCAGTGTCTGACGAAAGCAAAGCTGGTCGTCCGACCCGCTCTCGGATATAAATCATATTTTGACGCGCGCCGTCCCCGCCAACGCGATACTTCTCGCTGTTCCATAAACTATTATTACTCCCGTATAAAGTGATCGTACGTACGTCGACTATATGGCAGCTATCGTGAACCACATAAGGGGCGTCGTGTTTTAACCGTGAACAGCAGTCACCCAATTGAGTGCCAACCTGAGGATTCTGAAGACAATTGGGACATGATATGTTTATCAACGATAAGGGTCACTTTTCTGGTGGCTATTATGATGATGGAAAAGGTAAGAAAAATTTAGCGACTTGGTTCAATTTTCTGTTTCCAAAATCTCAAAAATTCACATAATTGAGTTTAGGCCTAATTATGTGCAAAGCAATTGAAATACTAGAATTTTCCTTTCGAGCCATATTTATTTAATACTTTGCGACCTGTTGGGAGAAGTTTCATGTATTCGTCCTGAACTGAAATTTATTTATTCATTGCTTATTTATTTATTTATTTGTAGCTGTCAGTTGCTTGCGAAGAGAATGAAGATGATTCGCTGTATGATTACAATGTAAGTCGTCTGGCAGAGAGACGGAATAGAAGACTTGAATGGTTTTGGTATCCAGCCCCATCTGAGGCAAGTTTTATGCATAACTACTTGGTCTTGATGTATGGAAATGTTTCAGTAAAAATCTAAGAAACGCTTGAACTCAAATCAATTGGATACACGGGAGTACGTGCCTTCGACACTGAGATATCTAAACTATTTTGCGATAAACTCTCCTCAGGTCGTCACTACCATTCTCTTTGAAAATCAGGACTAAAGTCGGAGTTTCTGTGCACATTTTGGTATAAAGAAACAAATTACGTACCTAAAATATTAGCCGCTGTTAAAAATTTAAAATTATCACAATCCCAACGTTCAGTTAAGGAAATAAGCTCTCTTTGGTTCACCAAATGAGAGCTAAAAAATCAATTTATAGTTTCAAAAGAAAGAGACGGTGAAAACTACATTCACACAACAACTACCAAGATCTGTCAGCGTAACGTTATAGCAAACTAGAAAGGCATTGTAAAAAATGAGAACCCGGGAATTTCTGTCCACGGGGCTCACTCCTGTCATTCTACACATATGTCAATTATTCACAGAGTTCACCATCTTCTGTGAACCTAGCAGTGATGACAGCAATAACGTCAGAGTTTAAAACAATCCAGAAGTCTTTCGAACCATGCACAATCGGTGTCCGTAGCGGTAGCAGGAGTTCAGATTGTTGGACTATATTATTTTCTTTATTCGCCCAGGTTCCTGTTCAATGCGAGGACATGTATGCAGGTTCTATGCGAGATTTTATCGTCCGTACTCTGACACAGAGAAGGGACAGACTGGGTACATGCGCAGTAGGTGCAACGTTGTGGTACCAAAGTTCATCAGAGGTGAGACATTGAAACAGGAACTTACGGAATCGTGGGCGCACAATAGAGTGATGTTGACGCAGTCATTTGCATAAACTGGGCGGGAGTTTTTGAATTTTCATTGCATCGCTTTGACCTTATGATAAATTTTGAATAATCGTGATCGGCACTATCGTGACATATGCAAAGAGGGGTCAAATTAAACGTCTCATCTCTTGACTTTTTATGTCCCTGGCAGAAAGAAGCGCCACTGTCTACGAATTTATCGACATATTCTGAAGGTGGACGACTTGTCTGTGGGCCATCGGATAACAGGTTAAGCCCGGATGGACCGCGGTCCATCCATTTGCAGAAATAAAAGTAGATAGATATAGATAGATAGAATTATGTGTTTATCCCTACGTACCGGTTCGTACTGTTATTACATAGCGTCTTCAGCGTACGTTTTCCATGTAACACTGTCGAAGTCAGTGTCGTGAAGGTAATTTATCTCAAAGTTAATGCTCAGGGTTGTCACCATGTTTAAATGATATTGAAATAATGAACATAATTAACACTTATTGAATAATCATGACTATTACACGGTGATTTCTTATTACGTGTCATACTGACTTTCAAATAATTATTGTGAAATGTAAATTTAAGATATAGAGCTGTATTTATGTTTGTGATTGAATGTATTATTTTATCTTCAACTCATATCTATCTTGGGATCAAACCACGCCTTTTGTCTTTGTGTATAAGAAAACAATGTTTTGGTAATATCCGGGAGAAGAGGAGCACGAGCACAGGGGAGAGAGAGAAGGCTCCGCTACCTCTAGCCATGACGTCATGTAACTTCATGATTAACATGTAACTCGTATATGAAACAACATTATTTTCATTCCATATAACATTTTATTGTTCCGAAGTAGACCTATTTAGAATTGATTCGAGCCGCTCATCGAATGCACTGACATTGGACAAAACGGTGGAGTAGACATCTAGATGTATACTTTACATACTACAAGAGGATGTTTTACCTCAGTGCGTTCATTGTTGACTTTGTCAAAGATTATACTACATGTAATCTAGTGATAAAGTGGTAACAGCGTCCACAGCTAATTTACCCTTGCTTGATTTCAAGCATCAGGCAATCACACGCTGATATTAGACGAAACACAGTGATGAAAGTTCATGAAGATTGCCAAAGGACAAATACATGACACAGTGAAAGAAAAGGCTCTTTACAAAACCAGAGAGTGCTACCATATATGAGACAAAGACATCAAAGTATGTAGTATAAATCTTTATTTGCAATACATGACAGTCAAACGTATTGAAATAAACCATGAGCGACGAAAAGGTGACTGTGTGTACGAGTTGTGCTTAAAACTTAGTGAACTATGACATTCTCTTTAAATCAGTTGAAGACGGTGAACATCCATTACAAATTTTCATATGGCGTAATAATTTCACTTCGTGCCGAGGCTTTCAATACTGATTTTGAGATACGTCAACTACTGTCCAATCGATTAAAATCAGATATAGATAGAGTACGGCGACGTCTTTACGCGGTGTTCTCTCACTGTCATCTCAATTGTACGTATCATGGATGTAAAAAATATTTTTTACATCCATGTACGTATGGATGTCGCCAAGGTCACCTTGACGTCGCCCTACTCTATATCTGACACTGTCCAACTCGATCTTTCCCCGCCCCTTTTGAATACATCAACCATACTTGGACATGTCACATGTGCTTTGGGGGAATCTCTTACAATAGTAGACAGCTTTGTAAACACAGGCGTTCTGTTGTGTGGGTAGTTTGTAAAAGCGTAGTTTATGCTACGTTCTGACATTCTGTTTGCAGCCTTATCACAAGGTGTGAAACTGACTTATCCGGCCTGCAAATAAAACTGCCCATTCTAGTCCAAAAAAATGAACACAATTCCTACAGTCAGTTACCTCATTCGACGCGGAAGGCTCCCTACTGTCCAAAAAAACACTCTCATGTCACGATAAAACTTTAGGAGAAATCTGTCGTGTTTTGACAAAACTCTGCGTTTCTGGTGTCCACCGTTGTCATAGCGCAACTCATTATCATAATGGACGCTGTCCGCATCGCTGATTGGTCCATGAACACCGCACCGGCACCCTGGGTATATGGTTCATATAATAGCTACTATAGTGGACGCACGGTCTGTCAATGTACGGTCACTTCATAAGGGAGTGATAATAAGTTTATGATTTTTACTTTGAAGAGCAGTCGCGCATTTGAGTGCCAAACTTCTGCAGGAGAAGAACAGCTTGCCTCCAGATAGTACATGGTATGTTTATCAATGACGAGGTAAGAAAAGTTAAGCGATTACTTGTTTCGGTTTTTAGTTTCCAAATTTTCTTCTATTTCACAGAGTTGTGTTTAGGCCCAAGAACAACGGCTAATATTATTAGAACTTTCCTTTCCAGCCATATTTAATGTATACTTTGCGACCTGTGAGGAGAAGCTTCATTTATTTGCATTGAACTGAAATGTATTTATTTATTTGTAGCTATCAGTCGCTTGCGAAGAGAATGGAGAGGATTCCTTCTATGATTACGCTGTAAGTCGTCTGGCAGACGGACGGAACAGACGACGTGAATTGTCCTGGTACTCAGACCCATTAGAGGCAAGTTTCATTCGTAGCTACCTGGTTTGGATTTATTTAAATGTTTCGATAAACATCTAAGATACGTTTAGAGCTCAAATCAACTTGCAATAACGTACGTACTAGCAGTGTTCACGGTAACGCTCGCCACACTCGCACAATGCAATACATTAGGATTTTGCCCCTGACCCCGCAAACCACGGTTTTTCGTGGTGCATTTATATGGTAAGCTCTCCGAAAGGTGTGAATCGGGAGCTTGCTCTGATATAGCTGTTGATCAATAGCTGTGGTGTTTTCGGACGGGATTTCTGCCTTTTACGGGCTGGTTTTGACTTTTACGTTTTTAACCCGCCACCACAGCTATGGGAATCTCCGTAGACTAACATCCACAGTCCGCCTGACAGCGCGCTTGCCGCAAACTTTATTCGACCATAGTCTGTCTATATCAGAGGGGAGTTTTTCTCGGAATTTGAACCGTCAGAAACTAACTCACTACTGCGCAGACACAAGTATAACGTTCGACCATACACTGTCTATGCACTATGAGTGATAGGGGAGTTTTTTCTCGGAATTGATATGTCAGAAACTAACTCACTACTGCGCAGACTCAAGTATAACGTTCGACCATAGACTGTCTATATGTGATAGGCGTGATAGGGGAGTTTTTCTCGGAATTGATGTGTCAGAAACTAACTCACTACTGCCCATACTCAAATATAACGTTCCATGCCAGGAAATCCCAAGACGATTTGACCGGTTGACCTCGCTGTTAATTTTATGCAAGAAATTACAATAACAATGCTTGGTCGAATGACGCAGTGCCTTGAGGGTGGGATCGCCAGTGGTATAGGGGGAGGAGTACCTTCCCGATGGTGATAAGTGGTGCAGATTACCGTAGTCTACAAGTGTCTGTAAGTGACTGGCGTATACGCGTGCCAAAAGACACCTATGGTTGATTTCCTGTTGACCAGTCGGATGGCAGAGTTGCAACTACTCAGACAGGAGACACTACAAAAGTTTTTGTGATCAGATTATTGATTTCCATTTTCACAGATCACGGTTCGAGCGCCTGAATAACTATACCACTCCGGTCGGGAGCCGCCATATTGATTTAAGAAAGCGTGCGCAAAGGACTGTGGGATCGGCCGAAAATAATTCAAGCAAACACATATAATTAATTCGAGCAAACACATATAATTGATTCGAGCGAACACATATAATTAATTCGGCATGACTACACAAAATTATATAAAGCATATAAAAATTAATTAAAAGAAACATACAATTAATTCGAGGTGCTAGTAAATTAATTCCAGTCTACATAAAATTAATTCTAACATACTAAAATTAATAAAACATAATTTTGACTAGACTCTCCACAGTCGCTGTGCCTTGTTTTGTGCGCGCCCAAAGTGGGCCTGCATTCGAAGGCTACGCTGTGCAGCTGTGAGCACGCAATGCCAGACACAGCGACTGTCGGTTCTTGCAAGTATATGAATATTCATAAGGGTAGTGACGTCAAAAGAAACACCTATCTAACTGGGTGGAGAGAATATATACTAGTAGCTGGTACGCTTATATAGGCGGTATGTTTTTATTTTTCATTTTTAATTTTATTTGGCTATGGTACTTTTCATTTTATTTTGATTAACGGGTGTGTGGGGTTCTATAAAGTACCCGGATCAGGCAGAAATCCGACCGGTCGCTTGCAAGAACGTCCAGACCCTGGGATTCGCGTCGCGTCTCTGAAGGGCGTGCGCGTGTTCCAACAGGGAAGAACGCGAATCGCAGGGTCTCTGCCAGACTAAATTTTGACCAGAACGGGCCCCATATTCGACCATAGACAGTCTATGAGTGAACGGCTATGTCGGGGAGTTTCTCTCGGAATCGTATCCAGCAGAAACTAACTCACTACTGCGCAGACTCAAATATAGCGCAATCAATCGCTGCGAAAGCCTGGCCTTGGCTACCAAATTCCAAATAGGTTTGCGTGGAATAGGAGAGACGCAAGAGAACTAGTACAAATAATTTTATCTTTTAGAAATTCACCGACTTGAACCAAGTCTTATGGCAAGCCAAACGCTGCAATATTCTAGAAAACTACTTTCTTTTCATTCAAAACATTTTCTTTGTGCAAACACCTATTTTCGTTTTGTGAAAATGCATTTTCTTTGTGCAAACACCTATTTTCTTTGCAGGAAAACCTATTTTCTTTTTGTAAAATCCATTTTCTTTGTGTAAAAACCCATTTCTTTGTGTGAAAACCTATTTTCTTTTTGCAAAAAAAAAAAAACATTTTCTTTTTAAAAAAAAATTCTTTAAAAAAAACATCTTCTTTTCGTACGAAACATTTTCTTTTTGTAAAAAAACATTTTCTTTTTGTGGAACCTATTTTCTTTTTGTACAAAACATTTTCTTTTTGTACAGACCTATTTTCTTTTTGTACAAAGCTATTTTCTTGTTGCACAGCCTCCATTCACGTTGCAAAACGTATTTTCTTGTTGCACAACCTTCATTCATGTTGCAGAGCCCATCCTAGTATTCCAAAGCGGCCATTCGTATTGGTCACGTGTCACATCTGTTTGCGCTTGTCCAACTCACGTTTATCTTTAAAAATGTGTTATTTTTATATGAAATATATTCTTTTATATTAATAGTCCGTGGGCTGGAGGGGCCCACCGTGCACCCCCCCTCCCCACATCCCTACTTCTTAGGTATTTTTTTGTTCTTTAGGACCTGCTGAACAAGAAAAAAGATGTTAACATTGGATATTTTGGGATGCACTACCTATCTGGGCTGGTTTTTGAAATGCATGTACCGCAAAAAATGGCGAAAAATGGGTAGGGGTAGGGGGTACTATATCCTCCCCTACATTGAGTAAACTAGCATGAAATAGCACAAATCATACATTTTTGGAAAGCTGAGATTCTGCTCTTTATGAAAAACACCAACTTTAGCAAAATTAATTTGTGTACATAGAATAGGACGACTTTAAAATGAATTTTTTTGACAATTTTGAAATTTTTTACCCAAAATACCATGTAACAATTGTGATTTACTTGTTATTAAGCAAAATTTTGACAGCTTTTTGTGTTTGAATTATTTATTCCCACATATTAAACAAGAAAAAAAGTGTTAACATTAGATATTTAACTATACATTACTTCTCCTAAGTCAATTTTGAATTGCGTGTATCTGTATGGGGTGTGCAAAAGCTAGGGGTAGGGGTACAACATTCTTTCCTTGATGAAGTAAACTGGCTTGAAATGCCATAGACCTTATAGTTTTAGAAAGCTTAGATACTGGTCTTTCTAAAATGCATAAAGTTTTAGTGAAAAAATATGACGTCATAGAATTGGATAACTTTAAATTGATTTTTTCTGGTAATTCAGTATTTTTAACCGGAAGAAAATACGATAACTATTGTTTCCTCCTTATGAAGCAAATCAAACACATTTATGGATGTTATTTACTAATTGCAATGTACTGAATAAGAAAATAAATGTCAAAATTGGGTATTTACCATGCATTATTGTCTCTAGTCACTAAAATAGCAAGTTTTGTTACATTGGTATATCGTGAATGGGCATTTATTGTTATGCAGTGAACTAGTGCACAGCCTTAAAAAGAAGATTCGAAAACGTGCACACATAGTCATATTGCCATTTTCTCCTTCTAGTAAATAGATTATTGACGACTGTCTATTGTTATAACTTAATTTTTAAATATTTTTCTATAAAATAATTTTGTTTAAGGCGTATTTGGAAAATTGTCTATGCCTCCTTGTCTTACTTTATATACAGCAAGCATTACTAACAATCTATTAGGCCGACGCTAGAGGGGGCGTCTACGTGCACCTTCCCCCTCACTCCACAGGATAACAAACCTGTAATTTTCAGAAGCCTTGGATCCCTAGAATAAGAAATGGGATTTTAACAGACAAAATATAGGGACTCAATAGCTGTTACGGTCATGTTTTGAAGGGTACTGTAGACCGGCTGTCGTCAAAAGCACATAGAATGTCACCGTCTGTGTTTATAAACAGCTCGCCCCCCGAAGCACATTTCCCAACTTCCGGTATGAATGACAACATCGATATCACGACACTGATGCAAGGCTTCGGACAGTGTTCTACAGCTCCCAATATTATATAGTTTCAAAAGAACGAGACAGTGGAAATTACATCTACACAACAACCTTCAAAGTCTGTCAGCGCAACGATAGCAAATCTAAATGTGAATTATTCACAGAGGTATCATCCTCTACATGGCATATAGCAATTACATCAGTGTTTTAAAAAAAATCTAGAAGTCTTTTGAACCGTGCACAATCGGTGCCGATGTGTCGTAGCGGCAGCATAAGTTCGAGTAGTCTCGCATGCCAGACCTAGAACCTACGATTGCAGTTGATCGGCGAACTAAGAGTTCGAGTTGTTGTACTCATCGTTATTTTCTTTATTCTCCCAGTTTCCCATTCAATGCAAAGACATCCTGGTTCCGTGCAAGATTTTATGGTCAGTTTTCTGGCACAGAGAAGGGAAGAACTAGGTGCAACGTTGAGGTGCCATAGTTCATCAGAGGTGAGTCAATATTGGCCTTGATTTAGTCTAATGTTTAGATAGAAATATAATAATCCCAGTAAAGAGCACTTGTCAGTTGATACCACTGAAATATTGTTTCTATAAACGTCCCGTCTCTTGACTTTTTCTGTCCAGGAAGAAGTGCTGTTGTCTACAAATTTACCTACATATACTGACGGTGATCGACTTATCTGTGAGCCATCGGACAACATACCGGTATTAAGCCCGGATGGACCGCGGTCTACGTGTACGTACGAAAAAAACCGTTTGCAGCAACGTAGACAGAATTATCTGTCTATCCATATGTGTCGGTGTATAGTGCCCTCAGCCTACGTTTTCCATGTAACATTGTAGAAGTCGGTGTTACCAAGGTAGTTTGTATCACACAAAGCTAATGCTCCTGGTGGTACTTATGTTTGAATGATATTGAAATAATGAACATAATTAAAACTTATGGAATAATTAAGCAATAAAGCACGGTATACCACGAGATTTTTACCAGTTCACGACATATATGCACGAGCTCTAGCGATTGCATATATGGAGTGAACTGGTCAAAATCGAAGGCTATTATATCATTATCATAACAGTACATTGAAATTCTGGCGTGGAACGTCGAAAACGGATTTTTGCTCAAGCCGAGAGCTCGCGCGTATGCAAGCCGTGGTATAGCGCCAATATACCATGGTTCTTTTCGCGTACGTGTCACATTGACTTTTAAATAAGACTTAGTAATTGATAAATGTAAATGCCACCTATATCTAGGGGCTTAAAGTCAAGAAACTTTAATATTAAGTTGCCAATGCAGAGTTCTATATATTGCTTGACAGTTCATTTTCAACTTTGTTTCTTTGCTTGCGAAAATTTTCTTGGGAAATTACATTATGATGAAATCAGAGAAAACGCATCATTAAAAATAACAAAACAAACAGATGTCGCTGTGGTAAAATAAGCCAAAAAGGTACAATTACCAGAGAAAAGGGTTAAATTCCGTGGAAAAAAAACATCCGCTTTATTCATCTTAATTTCATTTCACAATTTAGCATAACAAATTCCCATTTTGTTTTTCCAACTGCTATGTTACACTTGTAAAATATCCTGCGGCAACACACAACTTCGCTAAAATAAACCCAACAGATTCAGTCAATACCTGGCGACTGAATGCCAAGTCATTCTAGGCGTTTTTCTGTAAGTGATCGGGAACCCCCATGTGTGTCGTCAATATATTGTATACATGGGACGCCAAGGGATCTAGCAGAATGTACGATACAATAACAAATACTGAAACAAATGCTAACAGTTTCCATCCAAATCTTAATGTGTTACAGACGTACCATACTCCAGCCCATTGAAATCCAAAGAACACACGGTCATCGTGAGATATTTTGACGTGTGGTCGTAACCACTTTTATCATCACATTTACAATGTAGTCCACCCTCTCTGAGATAACTTGTAGCTTCAGTTAGGGGATCCAATTCATATGGTACTGCCCGAGTCCACAAATTTAAAAAGTGCATATCTCTTACATGGTCTCTTAGGTTCAAAGGTAATTGGCATTACGGTTGGAGAGGGATCTACACAAACTTTTTTCCCCAAAACGAAAACTGTTGCAGATTCTGATCTCTGCTCCAAGGTTTTGGATATGCACATTCCTCAAACTGTACATAGATCTGGAAATATGCTCGTTTGGGGGATTCCATGGTCATATGTGAAGTTGGTAAAATAACCAGAGATGCTTACACTATTTGCGAACGTGATCATTATAGAAGGAGAAAGTCGTGTTTCGCCATACATCACGGCGCATTCCTACAGCTCTAATAAAATGTTCAGGGTTTCTAAAGCCAAGATGTCGAGGAGATACTTTTTAGTTTCTATTCAGTAGCCACTTCATGGACATCCGGGATTTCGGAAGGTCTAAGTTTAGGGGTGCCCTCTGACATAAGGGACTGGTCAGTTTCTTCAGCCTGGGGGGGCCGGTGGATTCATGGGGGGGTCACCATGTTTTTGAAATGCCCAATAGGGGGGGTCAGTGTGTTTTTGAATTTAGAAACAGGCTCATCATTGCCTAAAATGCTAGTTTCAGCCAC
>LD350096.1:65699-81547 GCA_001465055.1 Ptychodera flava | reverse complement strand
TCATCTTTATGCAACTTTATGTCACCTTTATGCTGCGCATAAATCTAGATTTTCATCTTGTGGAAAATCCTATCGAAAGTACTGAATCGTTTTTTTTTACTCACCAATCCCAATTTATTCTACCTTCTTTTCTACACTGAACTAATTTTAATCAACTAACCACATTAGCCTACAGCGAAGTTATATACATTTTACACTTTAACAATTATCTGTGATGACAAAATGCAGAAAAAAATGAATATTTCGATCCCTAAAGGTTTTATTACATTTTTCAATCTGCAGCATCAATGACTGATTGCCAATCTGAGACTCAAACTCCAACAAAAATAGTTCTGGGTCAAAATTGGTAAATAATAAATAAATAAATATTCATTAACATAAAGGAATGGCATAATGTTGATGGGTGATCGTCACCAACATTGCATAATGTTTTTGGTATTGCACTGCAGTGAAAATACCGTACCGGTAGTACGAGCGGACTTCGATGCATGTAAAGTGTGGTACATATTGTAAAGTATTTTTTCGCTCAGACAAGTTTATCCAACCCAAGAGACGTACGAGGCACACTCAGCATGCTCAGTAATAACTGGCAACAATTTCAAAAAAGTGATTTGGAGACGAATATGTGCTTGAAGACGTAGGTATTTAGTGAATATCACTTGGAATTTTGTGTCCTAATTGACCACATGCAAAGTCGAATTAATGATATTAAGCTGAAGTTCAGATCCCGAGGAAAATTTATAACCTAGTAGACAGAGCCGGACTCATTGAACAATCTTCAAAAATTAGCACAATCAAATGGAATACGAAAGATATTCAAAGAAAAAAATTGAGTATAATGATACTAAACACTAGGACGTAATCTAAATTCGGTATTGAATTACAAACTATTCCAAGGCAAAGCACTTCTGCAATTTTGGATCTGACGCTTCGCTTCTCAATCGTTTTGGTAGCGCAGAAGCTCTTTATACGCGACATAATCGGGAACTATTTCACTCAGCAGGGTTTTGCGAAGCATCTTGTTGACAAGTATAATGTTCGTGTCGCATGTGAATAAAATGCAATGTCGATATGAACGTAATGCGTATATCGTAGGATACTGTGTGCCTGTACGTAATCCAAACATATAAAAATTCTCGGTCTCGGGGCAGAATTTCCGACTTTCGATCTCTCAGACGCCCTTTTTCTGTATTTGGGGCCTAGAGTGATGAAAATACCCAAGTGAGACAACTAAGATACGCAAATAACCCCCTTCGCAGTCGGGTATACACTCGATTATGGTACAATTCACTCCATAGCACTCGCCTATGGGCTCGTGCTATATGTCGCGCATTGTACCAAAATCTCGTGTAGGCCTATACTCTCCTGCGGCGGGGGTTATTGCTTAAATACGATTACCTTGTAAAGTGTCTGTCGCCTTTTACAAATACGTAACATTGATGCTGGTAGTCTTAGACAAGCCTTTCCCCGGACTTCTCAATGGATGAACTTGCACACTGTGTGAAGACTTTCACGAGCGAGCCCCTCTTGTGATACCCGATTCGCTGTCTTTCATTAAATTGTAAAGCTGCTATCTCTGGTTTTCTTTGAAACAACTCTCTCAAACACTGGTAAAAATCATGGTATCATTACTGGGTATGTTGATTACGTAGCATCATTTGCCTATAAATGATCGAGGCTATTTGGGTAATCATAATTACCACAACAACAGTGTTTGCATACCGAGTTCTTTATCGGCCACTGAATGGTCTACAATAGCTGTTCAGCCGTCAATTGATGGTACTCCGCTCTCAAGGGCAGTGTCTCAATGTACATACCTGATGATATCAGGTTCTGTTCGCGAATACAAATCTGCCGACATCGGACATCCCTGCAAGAGCTTGAGATACATTCACTCCTAATGATTCAATTTGTATCTTCATAATAGGCTAAACAGGGTGATTATAAAACATGTCTTTTCTGCAAGGACAGCTGCACAGTACTGTAGATTTCCCATAATTCATTGCGATTTGTATCCTCGGAGATACCTGAGTGGTCTACTATGTCTCCCATGTGTAGACAAATTCACAGACTATTTATCAAAATTTTGAAAACGTACTTTTATGCACACCATTCTTCTCAATTCTTATTTAAATAATTCGGAAAATTATGCATAATTGAGAGAGGAAATAGCATTTTTGTGAAATTTGCCAGAGATTGTGTCCTCAGCCATACAGAATAATGTGATGGAAAGTAGGGAGACTAGTTGCACCTGTTTTATGAAACAAGGGTATATTGATTTTTTTTTGCAATGGAAGTGACAAAAGAAATTTGCATGCTAAGTTTTCTCAGAGAATGACCCCTTCAGTTCGTCATAACTTGCTGCCTAAAAAGTATGGCATTTGTAGTACCTGCAGAATGTGACTTTTATGGTTGTTTAGTGGCTATTTTCAAACTTTCACTGAAATAGCGAAACTTACTGTTACTAGATATTATTTAAAATTTATTCTGATGCTGCACACTAGTGCTTACATGCAGAGCTGAAAAGGTTTTTAGAAAAGTAATACAAATCAAAGAGTATTGTGGGTAATTTATTGTACTGTGAGCTGTTGTTTCGGTCGTTCCTCAGGGATCTCACCTAGGTCCGCTTTTATTTATTCTTTTCATTAATGACATATGTGAAAACATCGTGTCTGACTCGTTACTCTTGGCTGATGACATGAAGATTTATCAAATTATTGATTTTGATAATAACCCAGTAAAGCTGCAATCTGATACAAATACAATCGTTAGCTGGTCTACCACTTGGTTATCTTAATCCTACCAAATGCAAGTTCTTAACTATTGTAATGAAAAGAAATGTTCTTATTTTCCCGTACAAACTCAATAGCAATGCATTGATTAGAGTCAATCAAGTAGCTTAAGGGGGCGGGGGTGGCAAAGTGCAATTTTAAATCACAGAGATGCTGATAAAATTGTTAATATTTCCCGGGCGACTTCCTGCACGAGTGCTTTTACTAACATCAAGTATACGGTGTTGTCCTTAGAAGTCGGGTGCCGGGTAAATAACCCGCCTGTTTTGATTTTTTTCTCGGCTATTTTAATATAATTTGATTATTTTTAGACGGGACACGTACGATTAGCAGTTTCGCGACCCCTTTCCCCACTTGGAATTGCACAAACATAAAACAGTTTCTGAATACCCATTTGTGGCTTTTTGAGCCCGATCTTATATTTGTTAAAAAGTGTGATTGGCTGATAGACGTGCCTATGGTGTTGTCTTTGTTACGAGCAGCGTGTTGGTCTGATTAGTATGAAGGTCATCTTAAGTCATCTTCAACGATCGCGTCAAAAGGAAATGTGGCGTCGGCCACTCCACTGGCACTTTGCCAACGCAATTTTTTTTTCTCCGAAGAAAGCTCGTTAAAAAAGTATACTTGATTCCAACAATACATTTAGTTTATGTATGAAAATCTTCAATTTCGCTGAATTTGTGAGAGAAAAGCACCGAAAAGATGTGATTTTGATCGACGATTCGAAATTCACGAGGCTGGCAGGCTAGTTTTCAGCCGCCTTGCTGGCTGCCAACGTCACTACGAGTATGATAACCTTCTCAACAAATCAAATTATTCTCAGAGCAATACCGACGCATTTTGTAGATTTAAAAAAAAAACGAGCTAGAACTGAGATTGTTTTAAAACCAACTGTTTAATTAAATGGGTATTTTATTTTTATTGATTGTTTTTTACGTTACGGTACTAGAATCCACGGTCACAGGCATGTGTGTTGCCATTTTTCTGACCATTTTACGCTGTTCTCTCTGATAGCCTCGTCTACCTACTGATACGCCATACGTGTCTGCGTGTATACGGACTGTTAAAATTAAGGGTATGTCAGGATATTTCATTTTATAGGGCGCCATTTTTAGATAATAGGGTCCATAAGGACCATACCAAAAGATCGATGTCGGATAAAAATCTAAATTCTTTCAAAAGTTTTTCATCCGACAAAAACGATATTGTAGTGTGATTTGGTTGAGGATTCTAAATAAATGATGATGTAATTACATATTTTTGCTCCTTACATTGCCGTAATTGCAACTGGAAAACTTCTATTTCTTCTACTTGTCTGAAATAGAAATTTTTATATTGGTACATGTGTTTACATTACAGTGAATTATCTTAACGATAAGTTTTTTTAACAGAATTAAATGTGTTTTTCATTAGAATAATGTCGTTATTTTCAATTTTCCACCTTGATTGTGTTTTAAGTATGATTGGAATTATCACAGTAAAGAAATAATGGGAACATCTGATAAATATTGAGCAATTAGGTTTCAAGGAGTGGGGCAAAACTTAAAGAATTAAGTTTTTTATCCGACATCCATCTTTTGACGTGGTCCCTACGTTAATTGACTATTTTCTGATTGAATTGAATATCATTTTTTTAAATAGCATCATGAAAACAATATAAATAGTAACATGGGTAGGCCAGATGGTGAATACTTACTAGTATTAATTTAACGTAGAGTGTACTTATCATATATTCTTTCTGATTATAATTTTAGCATCTTTTGAGTGAGTCCGGGGTTCTGATTAATTAGTTATTTGTACATTTCTCTTAAACATTAGATGACCAAGTTCTATCAAGCACTAAACAGCCTGATCCCTCATCTTATGTCAAATGTCACCTCAGACGCCACCAGAGAACACCATTTCAACTCGCCTTGCGAGAGGGGCGACACATCCCTCTCGCGCACTCCCCCTCGTTCGCTATACGCTCACTCGCCGCTCGGTAGTTCGCTCCCTCGCAGTCCACCCGTCTACTTTCTTAAATTACCTAGCTACTTTTAAATATAATGACAACACTGCAGTGTTACTATACGAACACTGACTGTTCGCTATTATATCTATTGTATTGTTTATTGTACACTAGGTTAACTGATTTAAGTGTTACTTTTTGCAGTGCGCTGATTAAAATGTGACTGCAGCTCTTTTGCGATTGTAAAGAACAATTAAACAACTTTGTGCGGGACAATGCAAAAACAAGCGCTAGCACATGCATATAACCAAGTAACACAGTTTGAGTAGTCACCTTCATTTGCATACCATCAGCTATCGCCATTTGCTTAACATATGAGACAGTGAAAGCTCCGAATAAACGATGAGTGTCCAGCAGTCTATTTTGACAACTCTCAGGAAGCAGGCAGGGTAAGGGAACATTCGTTTTTTCCGTGGACGGGATGCCGGTGGAAATCAGGGGGAGGTTGACTTTTACAAAACCTTTTTTAGGGAGGGGGTTAAATTTTACAATTAATGATTGAAGGGGGTTAAATTTTACAAAGGTTTGTATGGATGTAATGCAAAAAACAATAGAACTGACCAAAATTATTTCAGACAGAATACAAACATGGTTTTATTCTGTCTGAACAGGTGACAACAAGCAGGAAGAGCACTTTTGTTCACAAAAACCGAAATTTCAAGTTGACCAAGAGAAAACCTTGTTATGCCATGTTAACAATGTAACTTCCTTAAGGCTTTGAATACTGGGAAAAATAGCTCAAAGTTTTGAAAACATGATATTCGGAGTGTTTGTAAAGATTTTTGGATTTTGTAATTACATAATATTAAACAAAAAATTTAATTTTAGACATTCACTGAAATGTTAATTCACAATAAATAATGTAGTCTATGATGAAACTATGAACAATATTGTTCCAATACAAAACTAGCTAAATCTGTGTATTTATAGATGGCTGATTATTGATATTAATGAACTTAATCAAAGTAGTTTAGTTACAGGTGTATATGCATGTAAATGTGTTTTTATAATTTCACCAAGATGTTGATTCATTGTACATTGTAATCTGCGTGGAAGTTGTGAATAATTTACTTGCAATACAAAATTAGCTTAATCTCTGTATTCATAGATGGCTGATTATTGATATTCCTGTACTTGATGAGACTAGGATGGTTACGGGTTAATGTGTGTGCAAGAAATTGATTTTGGAATTTCACCGAAATGTTGATTCAGTACACATGGTAGTCAATGAGGAAACTATGAATATTTTTCTGATATAACTAGCTAAATCGGTGTGATTATAGAGGCTTGATCATTGATACTTATGTACTTGATTAGACTATAGCGGTTACAGGTGTAAGTGTGTAAGAGAAATTTGGTTTTGGAGTTTCACCGAAATGTTGATTTAGTACACATGGCCGTCTATGACGAAACTGTGAATAATTTTTCCAAAACAAAATTAGCTAAATCTGTGTATTTTCAGGTACTTGATAATTGACGATGATTTTGGAATATCACCGATATCATTCGGGAAAGACCGATAAACTTGAAACCCGGGTCCTTTTCTGACCAACTTGGGTGACACACAGAAGACTTTCTATCCCTCAAGGTGTTAATGTTCCATTGTTACGTGTAGTGTAGTGGGCAGACTTACAGAAATGATGTATTCAGATATTTTTTCAACCAAAAACTACGGGGAAAATGTTATCTCTGTAAATTGTAAATTCACTAAACATTTGCGTCCATTGGCAGACTTTTTTGCAGCTGCGTACTTCAATATTTTCAATTGGGTTCGAACTCAAAACACACGGTATCTAGTCACTTAGCAGAGAAGCAGCATACAGAGCCGCTCGGCCAAATCCCCACTCTCAAAAAAGAGTGGTTCAATATCCGATTATATAATTGTTTCAATTTTTCTGACTAATAATAATTGCAATTAAAGTTGTTATTGTACTTATCATTATTATTTTTGTATTGTTTTTCTTTGGTTTTGTTGTGTTGTTTGTCTTTAGTGTTACTCATTATATTGTGTATTTTTGTTAAATGTGTGTTGTAGATTTTTTGACATGAAAAATGTGTGGTATGTTCTGAAATACAAACTTAAACGGGGACGATAAATAGATTGAGTGATTAAGACTGACTTTGCAAGCAAAGTGAACTTCTTGGTTAAAGGGACATAAGCTGTAACTTGTGGCAAGTTTTTCAGTATTCTACTTCTGTATATCAACTACCATGTCTGACCCTAATCCGTTTATCATGCTGAAATTTTGAGTATTCTTTTTGTCAACACAGCTTGTATGTGTGTAGTGATCATTGTTTATTGTTTACAAAATTTCAACAATAACAATGTAAATTATACTCATATAGGTTGTGTTGATATGCTAAAATACTTGACATTAAATTAGAGTTAAGGGATTCAATGCAGAAAGTGTAGGGGAACCACAAAACAAAAGTTCTGTAAAAATAGCCAAAAGATACAGCTTATGGAGCTTTAATTCTACATCAGTCATGCAGGAGGTGTATTGTTTATTAAAGTGTTATCAATGTACAAAGTATTCTAGTCAGACAGGGTGTCAGTCTTGAGAATGTGTTTTCACATTGTTAGGGGTTTACTGGGAATGTACCACAGACATGTTGAGATTCAGTTTTTTAGTAATCTCCTTATACTGTTAGGCGTACATGTACTTATAAATCATGACCGGAATACATGAAACCGTAAAGTGAGTATTTTGCCCTCTGATTTGATCATCCTATTGACTTTGTTGTGGTTTTGCTTATTCCATTTTTCTTTGTCATTTGTTCTTATATTTTGTTCCTTTGCTCATTTTATAATTTTCAGTCCTTTTTTGCCAGATACTCAAAGTAATGTTCACTTTGCAAATAATGTATGGCTAAACCCATTCTATAAGTATGTTATTTTATAAATTACAGATTTGCCGAACACGACTTGACAAGGTGTCTCTACAAGAGAAAATAGTTGGATATAATGGAACCTCAGCAACAAGTATGAAGGCACTACTGATTCTTCTTCGGCGACTTTCCTATCCTAATCGCTTGTGTGATTTGGTTCAATTTTTTCAAAGGGATGAACAAGAACTAAGCATCATTTTCAATATAGTAAATCACTTTCTTTCTTGTTGTTTTCTATTATTTTTTGTCAAATGAACAAGCGATATACAAATGTACGATGTTGTTTTATGAAGTATCCTATAGAAAAGTCTATGTAGCAGCAAACATAACTCAAAAATTGAACATGGAGTATCAAAATGTAATGCTAGCAAGTATGTTTTCTGTTTTTATCGCAAACAGCAGTTTAACTTTCACATTTTTGCCAATGTGTATATATTAATATCAATTGTCATTGGTTTGCATGTGCTCTTGTTTGCAGATTGTAGAACATATCCACAGAGAATTTGGCCATTTCCTCACATCATTATATTTGGTGTTGCTTGACCAAGCGATGTTTGCTGCTACGGTTCACAACAAGGGATCCTTGCTTTATGATTGCTGGGGATTTATTGATGGAACCACCAGATCAATTTCAAGACCACATACTGGCCAAAAGATTGTATTTTCTGGCCATAAAAGAACTCACAGTCTCAAATTCCAAGTAAGGAAATAACACTTTCAACTGAATCAGACTGTTTCTGCCCAAATAATTGTCTGTTTCCTGTACTCTGATCCCTAAAGGATGAAGAAACACCAAGAATACAGTTTATCAACTAACATAATTTGAATATCTGCAACAAGCATTGTTGTTGATTGGTAATTTTGACTTCAAATAGAAATTCAGAACGTATATTATAGAAAGAACGGGCGACGCGCTGACCATCAACGTTTATTTATGGGCAAGGACGAGAGGAAAGCCAAAAAATAAGGGGCGATGCTTGCCGAGCCCGGTGGCTTTCTTCTCGCCCATAAATAAACGTTAATGGTCGGCGCGGAGACTGTTATAACTGCAAAAACCGTCAAAATTTAAGAAATTTCCCATGCGAGCGACAACTAGGCCCCTGAACTTGTTGAGCAACCAACACTTGAAGTGTACCTTCCAAAATGTATCAGTATTGTTGGCAATAATCAATGCATTGACATGGCTCATGCACGTTCACTTTATGCTGTTGTTCTGTGAAGTTATAATGATATGAATAAAAACTATTTCTTGAGATGTATTGCCTCGGTTGTATTTGTCAAAATCGAACCTTGAAGGAATTGTTTTTATCATTAATAGATATTTATTTTACCATAGCTAAAATGCAAAACAAAAATAACGATGTAAACAGTGTAAAGTATTAAATACAAACTTTATATATCTCATAAAATGCAAACAAATTCTGAATCAATTTTTCTTGGCAAGCTGTTCTAATATCTTCATTTACATTTCCATTGCTTTTCCTGTAATGCCAGCCGCCACTTCTCCGCCTCCAATGCAACATGCTTATATCTCATTTCTGTCTCAAGTACTTCATCGTACTGTTTCAGACTAAATTTTCTTTGACTTACTGATATTGTTTTTGTAATTTCGGAATCTGTACAAAAGTCAGTGAACGAAAGGGCTGAACTTTTCAAGTCTGTGTAAGGGTTAATGATCATTATTAATTTTCACACATCTTAATACAAACTTCGTTGTTATGGACATTTAAAGTATTTACGTCATTGACACCTAATCATCACGGATAAAGATAGACACTTTTATTAGTGACATCTAGTGACACCTAATTATCAAGGACAAAAATAGACACTTTTATTTGTAACAGCTAGTGTCAAGGCAGTAAAGTAAATTCTTATAGTCAATATTTAAAATTCCAGACAGGACCCTGGGACGATTACGTAAGGGAAATGTTGTATAACGATGATGTCACTTATGCAGATTATGTATGATTTTATATGATCAATGGCCAATCAGGAAATATTAATTGATTAGTGATTGGAGGATTGACACTTTTAATCTAATTAATATGTTAGGATTTCTTTTTAAAAAGGGATGATCACCCACTATTTTCAGTCGGAGATAGCTGGGCATCTGATGTGTAAACTTTACACTTCAGGTAATAAACCACCATCGATTGATATCCAACAACTCTGTGAGTCTCTACTCTGTTAAAGATCTCGAAGTACCTCTCCGCAGTGAGTACGCTCCCCAGACCGGCGAGATACGACTATAACAGTACAAGTTCCCCAAGTAGACGGTACGTCAGTATCAAGGGAAATGATTGTTGCTTTTAAGGTACAATGCGCCTCGGGGTAAGATATTCGGACTCTCAAAATTTTACAATTCTTTTCTGATCTACCGCTTGTGGGAGCTCTTTTTAAAGATCTTGATGTAAAAAATTCTCACCTTCTTAGTTTTTCGAAAATCAAAAATTGTATTGCACTCCATAGACAACGCAGGGATAGCGGCCATTTTGAATTTCAAATATCGGTAAATCTTAGGTTGTTTCTCCAGTACAAAAATTTGCACGGTGACCCCTAAATTTTAATCTTGATTTTGAAAGACAATGGTTGAAAAAGTCCCTGAGGAAAGAGTGAGCAAAAGCTTAAATCTTTTACTTTCGCGGCACATACTATTTTAAAATGTTATTATTCAATTCAGTGCAAATTGTATAACAACGGGTAAAGAAAAAATTATAACGCTAATCCAGTCGCTGACATACAGAAGTATGTCTGTAAAATGCGAAGTCTCTCAGTCAATGAATCATTTAAATGGGGAAACAGAGAACTGAGGACTGAAACAAGGCCACGCTATTTCCCGCCAAGTTTGCCCATCGGCGCCAGACGTGCCAGAATATGCTTACTTTAGAAAGTAAAGCTGCTATTTTAGCGCAAACGCCGATAAAGGCGGTATAATCGGGGAAGACAGCAAAGACTAACACTCAAAGAGCCTGACGTCCATATAACATAACAGCGGCTCTCTATGTCCTCCTTTCAGATGTTTAGTTTGCATGGAGATCGTCACAATGATATGGCCTCAATTTAATTTTTAGGAACAATCTTCAACGACACTTTTCATTGATTTTGTTGTGGGAAGATATTCCGTCCTCCCGTTAGGTTGTTCTCATAGATAGCTCAAGTCCTTCAATCGCGACACACCGTGTACAATTTGGAATTTTACCACGTACGACTAAATTCAACATCGGACTAATTATCAGCCATAAGATCGGACTTTAAACGCACGTAGGCAGTGCTTGTGATTCCCATCAAGAACGATTGTATTAAGATATCTATCTTGAGTTAATTTACTAAAAGTTACTGTGTATGAATCAGTCGCATTAATTGATATTCATATGAATGTGCCCTTATAGTCGCGCAAGTGGCTAAGTGACTACGCAGCGCAGGTATACTACGCGAGTTACTAGAAGTGTATCTGACTAAATATATGTGCTCCGCCATGTTTTTGGGTTATTTTGGCTTATAAGGAAACAATTACAAAATATGCAAACGACACGCAAATAATAACACATATCCATAAAGTAAGTGTTATTTTCCAAATCTTTATTAACGCAAAATATCGTTATCATCACGTCTAAATAGAAAAAGAGTGAAAACTGTGCTAAATATGAACGAGGACAAACGAAGAATGCTGGGATTGGATTTGGAGACGACCGGCGTACGGTCAGTCTGGTCCCCTGACCCATTTCTACCGCTGGCTGCGCTGCTAATGAAAAAAGGGTCTGCGCTGCTAATGAAAATAGGGTCAGGTATATGGGCTATTGTAAGCGTTGCTGTCGTTGGTCAATAGTTCGAGCGCAGTGATTGCACTGAATTTATTTCCAACTTTGAGTTACCTTCAAATTTATATTTCGTTTGCCCATGGAACAATTTTACTCCATGTTTTCCCGAACCAAGCATCCTATATCGACATTGAATGAAAAACGAAAAATAACTTATTTTTCACTACAGGCCGTTAAAGAAGGGACAGTCTATCACGTCTGGCAATAGAACCATGGACGACAATCGTCATTTGACCATTATATGCCATCATAGAAGTACAAAGTCCAAGACTTAAAAGTGAAACAATGCCAATAACTTCAACATTCGAAGTTTCGTCGTCTTATTTCCAAGCTTGCGTCACTATAGAGATGTGCTGATAACATGATCTTGTCATGTGACTGTGCTCAACTTCTTTGGCGTCTACACATGCGCTACTTTGCTCTGCGTGGCAGGGCTATAATACGGATAAGGCGTAGTCATAGCCGAGCACTCTTGACTCATACCGGCCGCAGGGCTAATAGCTGACCATGCCACATTGGTTGATACCGTGACAGAAAATTACTCAAATAGTAACGTCCGTGGCTTTATTTTTATGTCACGCGTAAGTCAGTCCAACGAAGTTAAAAGTTCTCGTCTACTTCCAAAGTTAGTCATGGAGCCAGGAACGGAGCAAGTACCTCCATGCTATACGGCAAGCATCTTGGAATATCTTTGTCATTGCATGCCTACCGTGTTTCGAATGTCATTATAAACGGCTTGGCTAGGTCTGCATAGTTTCCCTTGTTTGATGAACATTAGTGTTGTAATTGTAGGGAAATTAGTGAAACCAACAAATTCGTCTTGCTTTATTCGGAATCGCAACTCTTACAATCAGCATAGAGCTAACTTTATGCAAAAAGTAATCTTAATTCTCTTCCAACATATGGGGGTGAGGTTGTCAACCTGATATAAAAGCCATTCCCCAGATTTAAAGTCGATAAAAATGTGTGCATAAACAAGTAAAGTAAACTAATGAATTTTAATAGATGTGGTGGGCATGGCCGATTTGGCCTAAATAGGCTATACCCATCACGTCTAAATCTGTATTGGAAAAGCTTTCATGCCACAAACAAAACAGAATTGACAATAATAATAAGAGAGAATAAAAAATACTACGCGGTAGTAGTTTATCATACAACACAGATATTTAGAGATTTTTCTGATAGCGTTCGTTTCTAGTGTCAGTAGAGAACACTTTGATAACAATATGCAAAAGTGAAATAGTGTCGTCACGCTTAAGGGATTTCTGTTATAGGGCGAAGGTTAAGGGTGCTTTGTGGCTTTGTGTACAATGCAATATATACAAGCATCAGCATCATACCGATCGGGGAGCAATTACTGTCCCAGACGACGTAAAAGAGGACATAATATTGAGTTATAGTAGAGAACGCTTTGATAAACAGTATGCAAAAATGAAATATTGTCCTCAGACTTAAAGACTTCTGTTATTGGACGAAGTGGGGGGGGGGGGTGATTTGTATAATGTTTAATGTACAGGCATCAGCATAAAAAAGCTTCCTCCAATAGTTATCAAGGAAAACAGAACGTAGATGTTCAATATCATAACAACAAGATGACGTGGAGCGAGGGTTACATTTCAGAGTACATGTGATGAATTCATAGCAATCATACCCATCTGTCATCCCAAAATTTTGATCAAAAGTAGTATTACACAGTATTGTATATGACAAACATAGTACAGCACAGCACGACTATAAATAAAGTACTGGTACACATAACACTGACAATCAAAGTCGTGAAAGATATTTGTACCCCGGTAAAACAACCCATGACGTGATGTAAGGTGTTTTGGAAGGGTAAGTGCATCCTCCTCCACATGTGACACCCGCCAAACATACCAATGTGTGAGCCAAAACAGAAAGTATATGATCACAGTCTTCAGGCATATATGTATCTGATGCCAGTAGAGATCATCTGTCTACACTGCAAATTCCTCTCTCTTGAAATTTCAGAACACTGACTTATGTTCATTCATGGGTCTTTGAGCATGAAATGCTAGTTTGTACTCTATCCAGGTAAGTTATGGTTGTGTGAAGGTGAACAAACTCGAGGCAAAATCTGGCAAGATGAGTGATTTGTATCCACGCGAAAAGATATCTGTGCAAAAATTGGTCTTCTTTAGTTTGTTAACAAACTAAAACTATTCTATGACCATGCGTTAATTTATTCAATTTTGAACATCAAGACGAAACGAACAACTCGCAAATAGCAGAAAGCCTGACAGCGGTTGTAAAGGTACAAAGACAAGCAAGTAAGAGACACATCACACTTTTGAACATCCCAAGACACATGGCAAAAATAAAGTTTGAAAGTAGAGACACACCTTTGTCTTGTGTAGCCTTGATTTGTAAGTTTGCAAGAGAGGTGACCGTGTTTATCTGTAAATCACCATATGAACAACATGCTTTCGCATAAGGAATAGGCTGTGATTAATAGAATCTCGCACCCTAATGATCTGGAATCAGATTTCTCAGACGCATTGGGGATATTTTGCCTTACACTCGACTGAGGCTCTCGTGAGACAAAATAAAACCAACAAGTGTGAAAAACCAATAGCCTGGAGACTGTGAAATTTGGCTGTCTAGGTGAATAAAATTGATAGGAGAAAAGTTGAAATTTCTTCTGAGGCAGTGCAAGTAAAACGGATATAAATGCAATCAAGGAATATATTAGGGCTATATGTGAAACGTCATTTTCTAGCCAGGAAGATGAACGGAAATACTTTTGCGATTATACACCTCACACTTGTCAACTGCCAGATAGGACCATTGGAAACCGGGCAAGAAAGCTATGTTTCAATCACAGAAAAAGATGACTGAGACGAAGCTAAGGCAATATTGCTACACGATAAAGCCCTTTTTCCTGACTTTATATCTCTTTTTAAACGTTAGTTTTCAACACGCTTGGAAAATTTGATCTTAAAATAAAAATATATGTTACATGTCCTATTCTAACTATTACAATATTATCCATAAAACAAGTGCAGTTCAAACAAGGAAGAGTAGATGTCCTTATATTTGCTGATTAATCAAACATTAATACGATATCAAATTATCCAAAAATTAATTTCCAATCGTGTTGAAAACTAACGTTTTAAAAGAGATATCAAGTCAGCAAAAAGGGCTTTATCGCAACTAGTTGAAGGAATTCGTTGCCGATATTATACGCTGGTACCCGCTTGACGTTATCGCTGCTAGCATTAAGTTCAAGCGAGTACACAGATCAAATTGAATATATCAAGACCAACTATTCCGCGTGGAGAAACAATGACAAGTAATGGAGCGTCACGTGGTATAACCTCTCCCCTATCAGCAAGAACCTAGAAACTAATATCGGCAAGAAATTCCTTCCATTCGTTGAAAACACTTTCCAAAGGGATCTAAGCTTCACAAGTCCTTTAATAGAAACACAACAATAAAGGGGAGTTATTACTTTATGAAGAATATGGCTAGTGTAATCACGCGATAATAAGAGGGTAATCACGCGAGACCAACGTAAACATCGATCAGCTGATTGTAATTTGTAACTGTCAAGTCAAAGGTCAGGTTGACAAGGTCAAGGTATCAGCCGGGGACAACACAGGGAAGGTTTACATCGGCCTCACTGAAAACACCTTCAAAACGCACTTCGCCAATCACATGCAATCGTTCCGTAACGAAAGGTATTGGCACTGCACAGAGCGCTCAGTTGCGCTATGGAGGCCATCTGAACTGATTTCACTACATCTAAAATGATTAGTTAGCTATTCTGATACATTGAAGGCAGACTCTGTTTCAAACGATATTCCATATATCAGATGTAATATGGTTTCTTAAATCGGATCACCACGGAAGCAACGCTCCAGTGAAATCATACAATAAAGCATTGTGTTCCTTTGTTCCTGTTGCCATGACATTCATCAAACCACTGACAGATTCTTCTGTTGAAGTAGGATTATAATAATAAGATTTTATTGTTCTCACTCTAGGCCACCGGCCCTTTGTGTTACAGAAAAATAAATACATAGTATATGTTTGGTCATAGGTACATGTTCACTGATATACAAAGCAAACTGTGTTTATACAAATCTGACTTCTTCGTTCCTTTTCTTGAAGGCATAAAATAAAAATTTACAGATATTACGAATGATTTCTACGTTTTCACTTCGTAAAAGAGAGACAAACTTCTCAATATTTGGTGTAAGATGGTAATATTCGGGTATATATTTCATTCTTAGATCAGTATAATGTGGGCAGACTAGTAGAAAATGAAATTCGTTTTCAATAGAAATGTTGTTGCATGTACAGACTCTTTGGTCTTCA
>LD350096.1:48275-61725 GCA_001465055.1 Ptychodera flava | reverse complement strand
CCTTAGTCCTTAATAGATATACTCATAAACTTTCTGATGCAAAGTCCTAAATTTTCGACGGGAAAATTTAGCTGCAAAATTCCTCCTTCTTACAGGCACTCATGCGTGGCCAAGTGACCTATGACCTCCCCGAAGTAGGATTATCAGGTCCTCCCAAGTCAGTTCGCACTGATCCCGGATCAAGATTTACCACCAGTATCTTATCAGCTTCCAGCTCAATGCTTAGGTTCTTGGTAACCATATTCAATGCAATCTGTGAAGAGAGGATTCAAAAATTTGTTTGGCAGGTTCAAACTTGTATAATATCATTCTAGTATATTGATAGCCTAAATACTTATGGGTCGAGATGTGAAAAAAGTGCCGTAATTGCTATCTAGCAGAGTTGGGACAGGCTCGAGCTCTCAGCTAGACAGTCCCTTATTAGACGTTTTATGCCAGTACTTAAATTTAGTATTATGATATAAGAGCAATAAAACACCTCAGTAATGATAGCCTAGATCCGATTCTCCGCGTTTGGCCTTCGTCCACACTCTGCATGGCCACGAGATGTTTTAGCGTCGTAGAATAAAAAACAGCTCATCTAAAAGTTAATGGTCCCAAGGAGAGACGATGACGTCACTGGCGTCCCTTTGAAATTCAGTCAGTCAAAATCTTCCTCTTATGATTGAATAATGATTAAATGGGTGTTGATCGTAAACTAGCCAGAGAAGGTGTGTTACTATATAGCGTAATTAATATTGATCAGCGACACCAATTTAATCATAGGCAAATTATTGGAGGAACATTCCAACGTCACATAAAAGTTAAGTATTAATTAGTTAGTAGTAAAGATATTTCTCAATGTTTTTTTTTCACTCCAGTCACAAACACTATACAACTTGCATGTGCCTTTCAATTTATTTTGCAATACAATCTAATATGGCTGACGAATGATCATTTTGTCAGGAAATATATGAATGTGACACGCAATGAAACGCATACATCATTTTAATTTGCACCAGGGCAATGTGCTATTTCTACAAGTCAATCTGCCTTGCAATACGATGCTGTATTCCTGTCCATTTGTCAGATCGATTTGCTTGAACCAACACTTGCTGTAATTGACTTTGTTCTGTCTTTGCACCGGCACAAAATAAAAGTATTTATGAATTTGTTTTGCAACACATGAGAAGGTGAAAATGTAAAATGTTTCGCCTAGAAGACACACATCATATACTTTCAATTGATGATGATTCATCGATTGAACATGATCGTACGATATGATGGTAAGGCGTGAAGATAGATTTTAATGGTCAGCCATAGGGGGTAAACGTTTCATATACGCTTTAAACACCGTGTGTCTTTCCCTTGAATATTATCCAAAATTTGTCAATACTTATATGGAAAATTATCAACGAGAACTGTAATGAACAAAGAATCGTGTATTAGGTTCGATCACTGATAACTGTAGCAATTGCATAAAAGCCTTTACAACAAGCCAAAACGAAAAGCCTTTAAAAGATTCAGCTATAATTTACCTTATCTGTGAAACATACCTTAGAACATCTATAGCTGTAATGTTCCAGCAAATGTATTGATATCAATGGAACTCCAATGACTGGATATATTCATGATTGCAGCACGCGATGCGCTATACTCATCTGTACCATAGGTCTGTGCTGCCTTCCTTATGAGAGGCAGAAACCTCTGTGGAAATCAAAATCACGAGTTGATATTATATCAGCTATTATATCAATATTATGGACAGTTTTTGAATGTAACGAAATGTATTAAATATCGTGATAAAAGAACAACGCTTTTTCTTCAAAACGACACCAAATGGTGTACGCTAACTATGTAATATAATATTATGTTACATTATATTATATTATGTTACATTATATTATATTATATTATGTTATGTTATGTCATATTATATTATATTATATTATATTATATTATATTATATTATATTATATTATATTATATTATATTATATTATATTATATTATATTACATTATATTATATTATATTATATTATATTATATTATATTATATTATATTATATTATATTATATTATATTATATTATATTATATTATATTATATTATATTATATTATATTGTATTAGCATTAAGGGTCTTCATCTCCTACTCTAGAATAAACACCTTTAGGGTGCATTGATGGTGTACCTTGCATACGAGAATGTGTGTAAACATACTAAAGTTTTGAATAATACATCCTAGGGTAAAAAAGAGTCATTTGTTTGTAAAAATACGACTTTCTTACCTTTGTGACTAATACTGGACCAACTGTGTTCACTTTATATGTTGAAAGCATTGTTTCTTCCATGACATCTTCAATTTTCTCTTCATCAAAGAGAAATCCAGCATTATTTATCAGCAAGTTGAGTCCACTTCCAGCAAGTATCTGTTCCACCTGCAAGGCTGCACTGTCAATGGTTGTCTTGTCCACAACATCTGGAAAATCGAAACATCTTTCTTATTTCTCGCAGGCAAATTGCATTTCCAACATTACATATTTTCTGGCAAGTGTCATAGTTTCTTGTATAACTTCACTATATTTTTCCTCGAAGGAGAAAATATAAATTATCCGATTGTGTCGGCTATTTGCAGTAAGGCACCTTAAAAAAGATTCTTTGTTTGCCACCCGCGTGCGCGTTGGTTTTTGGGCGAAATCTGAAAAACAAAAACAGATCGTCTATTTGAAAATACGGCGCCTTGTGTCCTTCCTTTTTTCACAGTGTTACATTCAGAGCGCCATCACGCAGCAGTTGACCTAATTGTTGCGAAAACGCAAATGTCTTACGATCGTTGCAATGCAAAGCAGACTTCCTGTTGTAAAAGGGTACATCAGCTGCTGTACGTAAAGTGTTCATGTTCACCTCCTATCGATTGTTTAACTACAAGTTGATTTGTCTTTCAAAGTTCTTATGTCGACTGAAGGGCGTTAAATTGGTTTGTCCCCATATAACACTTATTGAAAACAATTCTTGTCTGTTTTGGCTTTGAACGTGGAACTGAACTAACTTTCAATTTAGCTTTTCCACGATCTGCGATTGATCACAATATTAGATCCCCATCGGAGCAGGTAATGTTCGATGTTGAATGCTCTAAATAGTTCACACGCACTTGAAGTTGCTCTTACTTTGAACATTGTTTCTGCTATCAAACGATTGGATCATTTATAAGTTTGTATTAGAATTCAGTTGTCAAAAATAGTTATGGCCATTCGGCATTAGATATTTATATGCTGCCTTGACAAGCGGTATATTTGGCATTTTAGTAACTATTCAATAGCGCTGATCGCTGAATGTCATTTTCTTTCTTTAATATGGAAAAATAAGTATTTGTCCGCATATTCAACAAGAACGATGAAAGTAAAACCTACCAGTGTTACAATACTTATTAAACCTCTCACCAATTCATTTGATTTTATTGCTCAGGCGAAAGCGCATGCAACCATCAGAATTTCAGGCAGCGGTATCCGATGTCGCGCGTGCAGCTATATTTAGTAACAAACCTGAAATCCCAATCAGCGCTATTGAAAGTAAAAATAAAAATAGCACCAAATAGCACCGGACATATTGCTTATTGTCGACATTTATAAACAATATCACACTGCTAATACGACTAACCAATAAGTCAATTTGAAGTGAGTAGCTGGAAGGGTTTCTTTGCAAAGTGGAACAAGCGGCCGATAAAGTACTTCTGTGTTATGTAGAGAATAACTATTTTTGACACATTTGTTGATGATGAAGGTGGATATTTTTGGTAGCTCATTTCAGTGGCCTGACAAAATATGGCAAAAATAGCTGCAAAAATACATAATTGAAAAGTTCCAAGATCATCCCTTAACACATGTCAACGAAAGGTATCAGATGAGTAATTTTTTGAAAATAACATTTAGACAAAAATGGCAAAAATTGCCCTCCCCCGGTAAAATTGCAGATTTCGTCATAATTTCAATATATCACATTAAGTTCATCTGTACGAGCCTGTATACCATATCTTACAGCTCTCATATGAGTAGTTTTTGGGAGAAATACAATTTTTGACCAAATATGGCAAAATTAGTCCCAAAATTACAAAATGGCAGATTTCGTCATTTTAATACATCATAAATAAGATAACCAATAAGAAAATGTATACCAAAAATACAAATTTTACCACGATTTTAACTAACCTAATTGAGTCACCCAAAGTGAATTGCATATCAAATTTCAAAGCAATTGGCCATACACTTTCAGAGAAGAAAGCCATTGTTTACGGACGAATTATGGACAATGGATGCAGACGGACAGTTAGTCTATTTAATAAGCTCCGCGTCGCTCACAGTAGAGCTAAAAAGCAAAAACTCCTTAATAATTTTTGTTCTCTTTGGTTTTCTGAAGGCAAAGATTGAAGACTGACAAAGTTTAATTGAAGATATTCACAATACTGACTTCATCAATAACAATCTTAATGTGCTCTTGTCATTAGGTTGCTTTGTAAAGACATACAACGGAATATAATTGCATTCCATGTGCAATGTTTCTCTCTAGATGCAAGGCTACATTGTGTACTTCCTTGACAGGTACTGCTACGTACCGAAGCAAGTTTCAAATATGTGTTGCTGCTGTCAACTACTCTTTGTTGTTTAACATGTTTATTACTGCTTTCTTATCTTTTGTCTTCATTTTTATCTGGAAATAATTTACTTGTTGGTTCACATGATTCCATTATTGTGCATTTTTGTTGGTTATATCATTTACAAGTTTATAGGTACTTTTACTTTGTTTGATTTTATTGGTGTTACTGTGAAGTGTAATTTGTTGACATCTGTACTATGAATTTGTTTGTTAAAATGATACAGGTTTTTATGTCCACTTTTTGTAGTTTTTTATGAGTATGAATATTTAGCAACCTTAATATATATTGACATACCTATACGGAAATGCATCAGACATCAATTAATAAAATGACATAGCAATATTATGCAGATATTGATAAGCTTAATACTGAATATTTTAACATGATAATATGTAAAACAATAAATTAGAGTTGATTCAAAAAGTAAAATTGCTGAAAAACTTCACAATAACCAAACAGAAAACATTTTATATATACCTATCTTGAGCACTGTAACAGATGGATTGTCCTTGCATATCTGCTGTAATTCCTGTAAAACAAGTATATATATATATATATATATATATATATATATATATATATATATATATATATATATATATATATATATATATATATATATATATATATCGTCAAACTACACGCTTATAACCCCTTTTATTTCAGAAAACAAAAAAAAGATGATCTCGAGAAAGTTTCATTGATATTTTGTACTACAAAAACATTATCTTTAGATCTCGAGAAAAAATATATACGTTTAGTACGGGCTATCACAGAATGCGGAAAAGGAATTAAGTTTAACAGATATCAATCTCTACCCAAGGAAAGACAAACTAGGTGTCGTAATAGTAAGGTGTCGTAATAGTAAACTGCCGCTTTAGTACGGGGATGTCCAGCAACGTTGCTGTGGTCGGCGTGATCTCAGACGAACCCGCAGGATTATTGATTCCTCTCGGCTCAGGGGTCATCGCCACATATATGTGCAGCGGGCTGACTCACAGGCCTTCTCGATAATTTTCTAAGAAAAGGATGAGTTGTCCCCCAGTTGCTGATTTTACATTTGTCTTTGATAAGATGATTCAGTGCCATCTTTATCACTGACTTTATACGACTCATACTTTGCTCCTGCTAAATTCCTCGACAATGAAAACATGTATTTTCAAGCATTTTCAGCGACCTGTCGACTGTTTCTTCTCAAACTGAGAATTTTTGACCGCTCTAACGTTTTAATCAAGGAAAAATGATTGTAACCCTTTCGTCGAGGTAGTTAGCAGAAATAGAGAATGAGTCGTAGATAGTGATGAAGAGGTAAAATGATTATTTATTCAAAGACAAATATATTTCACAATTTTCCGAGCAAAATCGGCGACACCAATAACGTCGTAAAATAGGAAGCCTTCAGTTGTTATTAGTCACATTTTCAAACCTTCCCCTTCTGCAGGGTCACATTTTACATTGCGAAGTTTATGATGAATATGTAGTCTGAATGAGTTGTGTAGGAGCCTCAAAACAATACTGCCATGTATATATACAGGGCAGTGCATCAACATTTTTGATGAAATTCCAAAAACGTATTTCATGTACACATATGCATTATTAGTCACCATATTTTAATCAAGTGCATTTATATCAATTATCCAACGTCTATAAATGCAGGGATATTACTATTATTATATTGGAGAAGAATTATTTAAAGTTTCCTCGACGAAATTCCAAAATCAAATTTCTTTTACACATTTGTGCTTGTAACCACGCAATTTTAAGGTAATACATTATAATCCAAGGTTTATAAATTGAAAATTTAGATAATTTTATATTGAAAAAAAAATGTTCACAGTTTCTCTCAGACTACGATGTATAGTGAATCAACATTTTCGATAAAATTTAAAAAAATTGTACTTACATGCACTTTTTACCCGAACTTCACGCAAAGTACATTCACATTAATTATTAAATACATGTATAGGTTCAGATGTAGCTCAGTTTTTAGGGGAAATTTTTTAACAGCTTACTCAATAAATTGCTATGTATTATGATTTGATACGTATGGGAGAAGCTGTATATCAGCCACATTTTGGTTTCTAATAATTGCCCCAAAATGGCGACACTCCGCCAAAGGTATTCATAAAATTTTATGACACTTCAAAAATTCGTGCACAAAAAATTGCTACCCTGTAGACTCAAAACAACACCGCCTCCCCTTTAATTTCTGTCCAGTCCCTTAGCTGATTAATGCATCCTTTATTCAGCATTGTTATTATTTGAAATTGAATTCAAGTCGGGACAAGAATTCATTTGAGAACAATAATAATAGTCATTTCATATGTATAGGCTTTTTGACAAGCAGAATCCCTGGCATACTACAAACTATAGGGAGTTGGACAGGAAACATTTGGTACATTAAACAATAAAACTAAAAGTATGACATAAAGTTACACTAAATGTCCCTTTAATTATTGTAATATAACATTGTCAGAAATTCTATTAAGGTACACGTTTGAAACTTTTAAGTTTGGAGGGGGAGGGAGAGTAGGGTTAACTTTTCGAAAGTGGCATCAGGGGGAGGTTCATACTTTAGAAAAGGGCATAAGGGGAGGTCATTTGTTACATAATGGACAACCCTCGATTTCTTCCCGCCCATCCACTCATTATAACCGAAGGCTCCCTCAACTACCGAAGAAGCCTGCATTGGTTGACTCGCAACGGATGTTCTGCAGCGATAACCCTGAGCCGAACCAGGAGCTGTCAATACGCGACTATTTGAATCCACAAAGAGAAAGGCTGATACAACCACAAGTTCACAACTATGGTGTATGTCTGCACCCGTGCCCTCAGATCATTATATGTTAACCTTACAAATATGAAAGGGACGAGTCGACACCACTCTGCCGCAGGCGTGCTGTGGGCTGGATAAGTTTTAATGGTGCAGAGTTTATGCTATGAGCAGAGCTACGTTCCAACGTTCTCATACGTAAACTATCCTCAGGGGAGAGTCTACGTATGAGAACGTCTGTACGTAGTATAAACTCACACAGTCACAGCATAAACTCTACACTATGAAAAGTATCCAGCCCACAGCCCGCGTACGCCTGTGGTCGACACGTAGGCGGCTATTAAATACTCACGTAAGCAGTTACAGGTGACCTGCACGATGCAAATATATGTACAGGAGGAGATGGCAGTCGGACAAATTGTTTCACAAACTCCAAGCCGATGCCCCGGCTACAACCAGTAATTAACACACTTTTTGCTTTCAGACATGCCGCCATTGTCTACTGGCTCCTGTGGTATATCTCTAACATCTGCGTTTCCCGTGCAAGCTTTTAAGTTGCGACACACGCGTGTCCTTGAACCTCTACGTGGCAGGGATCCGGATGCGCCTCCGAAGAACAGTCACATGTTTTCTAAAATTTTGCTCTGCGCCTACGCCCCCAACACATGCAAATGTGTGTACATATGCCTGAGAAGAAGAAAATTAGGAAACCAAATAACTATGAAGTATATATAAGGGTTATGCCGCCATGTCAACATCGGCGCTCGATTTTACTGTGGAAGTTAGCAAGTTCATCTATCATGTAACCGTCGGTCGTTCCTTATTATTCTCAAAATTCATATCTGATACTTAATCTTCTTCAAAAACGCTCCATTCGTGTGACTTTCGGCCGAGTTCGACGGACACATCGCCAAAACATAAGCGTGAGCAACATTCCAGTCTCTTCTCGGGCACCTCTACTTAACTGACGTTCGCGCCGCCTACCCATGCGTGGTGACTGGAATTTAGCTTGACGCTTATGTTTAGGCGATGTATCTCTCGAACTAGGCCGAAAGCCGGGCACAATCTAATCGCCATCGACGCTGCCTGAATAACGCAACACCTGAAGGGGAAAATAAAGCTTTATAAGTATTTCATGAGTAATGATTTGGTGATAAACTGCATTCGTCATTAATTCACGAGCCAAACTACCCCTTAAGCACCTTATTAAGATTACGCTTTTCAAGATAAGAAGGATGATAGACGCGTCCTACATTCCAAAACTTTGAGTATCCTATCCTTCCTCATCTGAGAATTTTCAATATCCCCCTGCCAACTCAAAATTTTTACTTGATCGCAGTGGCTTTTATATTGGAAGACGGTCACACGAAACGTATGGTAACTATTACATTTTACTTGTTTACGGCCATATGCCATATATATATATATATATATATATATATATATATATATATATATATATATATATATATATATATATATATATATATATATATATATGTATGTATGTATGTATGTATGTATGTATGTATGTATGTATGTATTACGTCATTATTATTTCAGTGTGTTAGTGCAGATACTCTGTATCTCCCTATAGATACTCCTAAAATTAAAGCTTTGGGGCAGCGCTTCCTATCACTGCCTATTTTACCAACCAGAGATTAATAATACAATAAGTCTAATCCATCATTTGCCTTTTCATGAATCATTGACACTTTCCCCGCCAGAAGTGCGTTATCTACCGGAAACCTCGCCTTCCGTCATCAGAGACTTTTCTTCCCTTAACAGAGACAATGCAGGTCACTTGACTCCATGCACTGCCTCTTACCCCAGCGTTATGTTTCACTGTGTGGCCACTGTATATATAAAATAGTCATCTATAGTATTAGACGACTGCGTCTCCTGACTGCTTTCTCAGGTAATATAACACACATACACAACATACACACATACAGACAGACGGACATCGATACGACATTAGCTCACATGTGTAAACACGTGAGGCAAAAAGAGAGGTGCGACAAGAACGGGCAATAAACATCTCTTCCTTGCTCTGAATGACCTAATGTACATACGGGGTACTGAGTAGCTCCCTAGCCGGGTCTGTTACCAGGTGTTCAGTGCTTCATTAATACATTATTTGCGCTTCGATGTTGTACATGAAACGAATCGAAATGAGACTTTGACATTTAAATCTACCTTCAATTTGTTTTGAGACTCTAAGGTAATGTGAGCGGTATGTGTAGTACAGTCCTGCATTGACGATACAGTTGTCGGCGATGTCAGAGCTAGAATGCTAGTGGCGGCAGAGTGTTTGATCCGATTGACCTCTTTCAGGTCATCAGTCCCTTTACCATTAATTGGTACGAATACTTAGATACAGTGGAATCTGAACACCTGAATACAGTTGGTACTGTTCACGTTGATAAGTATCGACAGACAGGAGCCGTACAATATCTCAAAGCGATAACTTTTACGGCCAGATACAAATCATTGCAAAGCCTGACTGATTGTAATTGCAAGGGGGTTTATAAATACCTCATTAAATATCATATTGGGGAAGGCTTGACACACAGCATAGCGCAGCATTATAGAACAGAACAGTACAGTCAGTACATCACAGTACAGTACATTTCAGTAGAGCACATTCCAACATGGTACAGCACAGAAAAGCGCAGTGCAGTACCTGCTTTCATTGAATAATATTACATAAGTTTCACAAGGAAACTTGAACGCGCTCTTTATAACCATTAAAAAACCATGGATAGCAACACAAATGTTTCCATGCGATAGTGCTAATCCCCTCTGCTTATTTGCATCGATCAGTTCCTAACCTTGTGTTAGTAGTGTTACGCTCTCTTTTTTATTTCCTCGAAATAATTTGGTCGATTCTATGACTCCATTTCTGACTTATTTTACCTTTATTGTTCGCTGCAGTCCAGGAAGATGATGAAACAAAAGCAAAAGGTGTTAAACTGTTTTCTCACCGAGTCTACCCGAGCTGTTCCGAACTTGTAAAAGAAAAATACGAGCTCGAGATCAGAACGACAGAGTTTACAACCAAACCTGTGTGAAATTTACAGATTTCACTTTATCAGAGGAGATTGACTCGGGTAGGATACCACTCATATATGTATGTATAATAGGCATGTGTATGACGTGTAGATAGGTGTGTAAATAGGTAGGTTGTCATACATGTGTGTGCAAACAGGCAGGCATTCACGTTTGCATGTTTGTGTTGTCTATTCGTTTGTTGTTGTCGTTGTTGTTGTTGTTACCTAGACTCTCCACAGCCGCTGTGCCTTGTTTTGTGCGCGCCAACGATGGGCCTGCATTCGAAGGCTACGCTGTGCAGCTGTGATCACGCACTGCCAGACACAGCAACTGTCGGTTTTTGCATGTATATGAATATTCATAAGGGTAGTGATGTCAACAGAAACAGCTACCTAACTGGGCGGACAGAATATATACTAGTAGCTGGTAGACCTATATACGCGGTATGTTTTTATTTTTCATTTTTCATTTTATTTTGCTATGGTACTTGTCATTTTTTATTATTAACTGATGTGTGGAGTTCTATAAAGTACCCGGATCAGGCAGAAATCCGACGGGTCGCTTGCAAGAACGTCCATACCCTGGGATTCGCTTTGCGTCTCTGAAGGGCGCGCGCGTGTTCAAACAGGGAAGAACGCGAATCGCAGGGTCTCTGCCAGACTAGTTGCTATCGTTGTTGTTGTTGTTGAATGTGGGTATGATCAAATGCGAATGCAAAAAAAGAACCTCAAACCGTACAAGTTCATGGTTAAAAGTTTCTGGCAACTCATCGGATGCCTCCTTCACGACGAGAGATTTGACTTGAGTGTACAGAGTATATCGCGTGTTGTCATAAGAACACCGGATGGAAATACAATTTATTTTGTAAAATCTAATCATAGCAGTCTTCCTGAAGGAGGAAACCCGTGACTAGTTTTAACGCTTTGTCCCATCAAGAACGATTGTTTTTAGATTTCTATCTGGAGGTAATCTACTAATAGAACTATGAAGTTACTGTATACGAATCAGTCGCTTTATTTGATATTCATATGAATGTGCCGTTATAGTCGCGCAAGTGGCTAAATGAGAACACAGTGCAGGTTCAATATACTACGGGAGTTACTAGAAGTATATCTAACTAAATTTATGTGCTCCGCCATGTTTGTTTGGTTTTTTTTGCTTGTAAAGAGACAAATACGAAATCTGCAAAGTATTATTCTTAACACGCCATTAATAACACATATCCATAAGTATTATTTTCCACTTCTTCATTGACGCAAAATATCTTTATCATCACGCCTATAAATGGAAAAAGAAAGAAAACTGTGCTGCAGCATATGAACGAGGACAAGCGAAGAATGCTTGGATTGAATTTGAAGACGACCGGCGCGGCGTACGGTCGGTCTGGTCTCCTGACCCATTTCTACAGCTGGCTACGCTGCCTTGAAAATAGGGTCAGGTATATTGGCTAATGTAAGCATTGCTGTCATTGGTCCATAATTCGAGCGCAGTGAGTGCATTGAATTTACTTCGAACTTTGAGTTACCTTCAAATTTATATTTCGTTTGCCCATGGAGTAATTTTACTCCATGGTTTCCAGAACCAAGCATCCTATGTCGACATTTTATGAAAAACGTAAAATTACGTATTTATTAGTCACTACATGCGAAAAGAGGGATATTGTGTTACGTCTGACAAAACAAAAACATGGACAATAATCGTCATTTTACCATTAAATGCCATCATAGAAGTACAAAGTCGGAGACTTACAAGTGAAGCCGTGCAAATAACTTTTACATTCGATGTTTTGTCGTCTTGTTTCAAAACTAGCGCAACTATACAGATGTGCCGATTACGTGATCTTGTCAGGTGACTGTGCTCATGCAGTCAAAATTCTGACAAAAATGGCGGCCCAAGCGTAACCCATACCTGACCCTATTTTCGTGAGCAGCGCTGCAAGCAGGAGAAATTGGACAAGGGACCAGACGAGATCGACGTTCACGTTTCGAAGAGCGCCCTCTGTGTCCGTGGAGCGCTGCTTTCCAGCTTGGGCAGTACAGTTGCTATTGCAGCAATAATGATGGCACAATACGTCCCATATTAAACACAATGGATTTTTATCATGGTTAAAATTACCAATTTACGTCTAACTTTCTGACAGATTAAACAAAAAAACTATTCCTTCCCGGATCTGACACAACCTGTGTGAACTGTTTTCATCAGAACGCACTTGAAACTAGGTGTTTAATAATGTATATTGCAAGTAACAATTAGTACCATTTTATTCGTGCTGACTATTGATCATTACTATGATTAACAGTGTAAGCGTAGCCTGTGTATCGGACATAACATTTCTAACTTTAACCTCTCGCGCGACAGCAAAGGCTAAGCCCTATATATGAGCAATGACTTTGTTAATCATAAACCAACGCGGACAAAAAAGTCACCTCAGTTCAAACGCTTAGGCCATAAAAGACTTTGGCAATTATAACATTATAATACAACAACATTAACTAGATATGTTAGATGTTGAGTGAAGAAAAATACAATTCTTAATTTAGCTTTTGTTTTATAATACATATTTAGGCCTCAAAGGCACTTTTTATCGACAGAGATAACAATACGAATTCAGTCTTGGTTGTAGGTTTGTAATATACCGTGACATTTTGGTCTACCTCACTGCCGCCACACCAGAAGCGCCACTTCGTTTTGCTTCTTTCAACACTTGAGTCGCGGTTTTCAACTTTGTGTAAACAAAATGTTTGCATCCGGTTCGTGATACTATCGGTTTTCCCTTTGCGTTCCAAAGATTATTATCAGTAAAGTGTAAAAAAAGAAGAGAATAGAAAAGCTAACCTAGAGTGTGTGCGTGATCTTTGAACTTTAAAGCATGATTTACATTGAGAACTTCACTGCAGTGTGTAATTTATTTTTCAGTCGTAAAGCAACTAAACAAAACTAGACTACCTTCATGAGTTGTCACTTTGTGTACATTAGTCTTGGGTGCTTGTT
>LD350096.1:0-20596 GCA_001465055.1 Ptychodera flava | reverse complement strand
CAGTCATGTTACATGGGTGCGGTTACTTTGCCGTTACACTCCTGCTGTACAGCACTGTTACAGTAATGTTCCAACAGTGTTGCATGCCTGTTTAACTTTAGTGGTGTTGTATTGTAATGACGCTCAATACGGAGACGTTTTCCTGTGTCTCGATATTTTGCTCGTGCGCTCTTTGCTGTTTCGAAGTTGGCTGCGGATCTTCGAAAATAACAAAAGCACAATACTTTTTTGCATAATTTTTATTTTTCGCTAACACGTACCGGACGATATTGTGCGTGATGTGCATTACAAGACCTTCTTGTCATTTATAGGACATTGACCTAATTGATAAAATTCGTTTGAAGGTGCGCTTAGAATAATAGAAATAGTCTTATATTGTTTCAGCCCCTCCAATAACATAAGCGGAACGTTTATAAAATCTATATCCCTTTTATTTGTTTCCAGGAAAATGTAAGAAGTCGCCAACCGCTTTGCAATAAATTACTGTGAGCCTTCTTAAAGTTTCTTATTTATTCTATCACACAAAGTGGATTTATATCTCTTCGTGTCAATATATGAATAACTTATATTTAAAGCGTTATCAATTCGCTCAAGGATATAGCCTTTTGTTATAGGATTAGGCCGGGGTTCTGGTCGGCTTGACTATGGCGAAGCGATCGGAAACTCGGTGAGGGAGGTTGAGCGGGAGAATGCAGCGTTCTAGTCACTTGCGCTCTATACAGTTAGTATCCGCTCTGGTTGTGTTCTCCTTTGTCGTGTTGCAATGAGGGAGAAAGTCTAATTTACACGTCTCCCATTAATACATACTCAATTTGCATATGGCGTATTGATTTCGCTATGTGATGCGGCTTTGAATAATGAAATAATGTTGAGTCGTTCTTAGTTTACACTTTGACGATCACGGAGCAGGTAACGACGCCGAGACGTGCCCTATACTACCATGTGAAAATAACTGACGGTGTTTACAAAATGAGACTTCGTATATATGAATGTGTCTGTGCTCCGGGATTTATTATGATGGTTAGAAACATTGGCAATATTTAGTAAGAAGGTAGGTGTATGCATGCATGTGCGTGTCTACATGTATTCATGATGTCTGTATGTTAGTTCGTTTGTGTTGTCCGTTCGGGTGGTTTTGTTGTTGTTGTTGTTGTTGTTGTTGATATGACAGTGTTTTGCTTGGCTTCAATTAGAACCTTAAACCGTACTATCTGTTGGTAAACTTTTCGGTAACTCACTGGATGCCTCCTTCACGATGACAGATTTGACTTCAGTGTAAGGAGTATAAAGCGTGTTGTCATAAGAACATAGGATGGATACACAATATACCTTGTATAAAATAACCTTGTTTAATTATAGCTGTCTCCCTGAGTAGTGAAAAACGGCTGAGTATCACAGGTTAATTTTCAAGTTTTAGTTTCTAGCTGCAGCGACCTGTTTTAATACACCTACTGTTACAATTTAGCAGTTCGTTTTTATTTCTTTCAACGTGGTAGGATTAGCTGTCTCACTGACAGGCATATTATACAAGGGACATCATGGGATGCTAATCAAACGAAAAGGAGTTCAGAAGAATCTAAACACTTTTCTAAATGTCAGGTTTTATAGAGATATAATAAATGACGCGCAGCTTATTATTCATCATAAGCTCATGGTCACTGAAATCCACAAATACACATGTCTATCCCATCTGTGCTTCATTAGTATATGGTTTTCATACCTGAGTCATATACGACAGATTGTTTTAACATTTATTAAATATTGGTTAAAAACGGTAAATTATTTACTGAAGTAATGTGCTTACATTTTGTTCGTTTTCTCTCAACGAAGTGGGATTCCGAAGACATTCGATCGGAAAAAGCAAAGGAAAGGTATCAACAATTTCAAACAGAATTTAAATGGTGACCAAGTATCACGCATATACACGAACCCATAACACAAAATTTGAGTGAATATGCTCAATAATCTAAATAGAACGAGACATGGAAATTGAATTAGGTTTATCACATGAAATTTCGTCCCTCACAGATTATAAATAAAGCGACTGGGTGCAATGCATATATTGTTCAGTGATCGTGCATTTGTCTAATAATTTACTCGCTTTTCTTACAGTTTTGGTGTCGCTGATTATTTTGATTTTGGTCGATGATTTACAGTTTCGATGACGTGTTATGCCAATAATCTTCACACCATGGGACGTGTCGACCGTTTTGACTACGTCTTATGCCTATACTCACCACATCATTGAACACGCTCGACGTTCTAAAGTTAACATCTATTTATTGAAAAATAATAGGAAAACAACGACAGGCCCCATAATGCCTCGAACCGCTATTTTGGGGAAGTGACAGACGTCAGTCATACATTTCATGGAAGAATAGAATAACAAATATATCAGTGACAACCAAATTCTAATGAGTTACTGATAACATATATACCATGGACACTCCAGCTAAGTTTTAACTATTTCTATATCCTACGAAAATATGCATCATCCTTCGATTTAGAAAAAAGCTCTGATGCATCATCAACGCGATAGGCATTTCATCTTGCAAATATAAATGATCAAGATTTTAGCAGTTTTATATGTTTATTGGAAACTTTTAATTGCTTCGAAAAATTGTTGTCAATAACAAAAATGTTAAAATATGCGATGTATATGGTTTTACAAGTCAATATTCAAGTCAATATTCTATTGATGGCTCTACTCGCTATTACTTTGTCTCTCAGAATTTATCGTGCACTAAACAAATGACTTTTTACAATTTATTCTTCTTTAACAATTGATCGATACACACAAACTACAGCAGGGTCTTAATTTTACGTGCTTTGAACTCGGGCGAATACATACTGGTAACTCATCCTAAATGTTTCGTTTGATATCAATATCGTTACTTTGCATCAATGACGAATCGACAGATTTTTAAAGCAAGAAAACTATCGGCAGATTTCTTTACATGCCTGTAACAGGGTCTGATCAGTACCTGTACGGTCCCTATGAAATAACATCTGTTACAGGACCTGTAAAATTGGTTAGATATCAGGGATGTATGAATAGGTCTGTATCAGGCCTTGTACGGTGATGTAATTTCTGAGTGTATCGAGCGCTGTAACCACATAACTGAAATACTGATGTACAAATAGTGGTGCGTCAGTGTTAAATTTACAGAGCATGTTACAGGGTCTGGGAATTTATTAGATTTCCGGGGTGCATATTTTTCAGACAAAGGGACCAATTTTGATACAGACATAATTGTGTGCATATTAAAAAATATTGACCGTGTTACAGGTCTGTATTCACATTGTTGTTTACAGTCCTGTAAATACAGTGATGGGACAGGCAGAAATTTTAGGTCCTGTCACATCACTGTGTCTACAGCACTGCATATAGCCATGTCATCACAGCACTGGCCACAGACCTGTCAATCAGCCCCTGTCACAGCAATAAGACGTTTTTGCTGATACTGGTCTGTACCTAAGGGTTGTATCAGTATCTGTAAAGTGTCGGTCACATGGGTAAATGTTGCTCGGCAGTTTAACAGCATTGCAGTTATCAAGGCCGCATGATTGAGTTGTGAAGAGTGCGTTGGTGTTAAAAATTTGCCTGGGCTTTTACACCTGGTGTTGCCCCTATGAGTGTGATAAGCACAGCCCTGTTAACAATCTCTAATCATGCTATAGTTTTGAATTATTTCATGTCTACCTACTCGTAGCCAGGTAACCTACAGGTGAATGAAAAGTCGATGCGCTTATTTACAGAGTTCTTTTCTTAAAGTTGTATAAAACGTGAAAGACAATAAATTTCAAGGATATAGTGCCTTCAAAACCACAAATTACTTATATATATATATATTATATATATATATATATATATATATATATATATATATATATATATATATATATATATATATATATATATATATATATATATATATATATATATATCAAAAATACTCCTTGCCCCGAATAACGTTATTCACATGTAAGGCTGATAGGCTTTTCATCTGACACAGTCTGTACATGAATTCATTTTTACGACGTCATTGCACAACTCTCCTATTCACATTGAAATCCGGGTGGTGACACTGCTCAATTAAGTATTCACAATGATGACTTTATGGTTTACTTGTTGTCTTTTAATTTGATGGAAGACATTGCAGAACATAGATTAATGCAGTTTAGCTTATAACTGTTGTGGCGACTGTCAGAATGGAGCTGAACTGTTTGTCTCGATTGACCTTATCCAGGTCACCTTTTAGTTCAACCTTTATCAGTACTGACGCTGCGATACAGAGGAATTCGGACACCTGCATTCAGACCCTGGTCTATGTCGATAAGTACCACAGGACTGGAGACATGTCACTGTAAAGCCATAAATCGTGAAGCTAACGCTTGGCAAACGTAATTATGCAAGCCTGACGGCTTATGACAGTTACGACTTTACATTAAATTTGATATTTGTAAAGAATCGTAGAGGTGATAAATATTACAGAACGTTTTGGAAAAGGGATTATAGAAACATTATGGTTAGTTGGTAGCTTGCATTGATTTGGTTCAAGTCTGTGACTAATGCCATTTCTCGTGTATTTGTGAAAAAAACTGCAGAACGTGAAAATGTATGGAAGAGGCGGACGCAATACATGAATCTAAGACTAATAATTTCCGTTATTTTAGGTCCCGCCGCGCAAACTACACTCTAATAAGTTTGATGGGAATTATGTAACAATAATAACTGTATATACGAAAGACAACAAATAGTTGGTATTTTCTGTGTGAAATGTGTTGATATACGTGACAATCATATGATCAAGATGTACTTTTGTGTTTACCGAACAAAACTGAATCTCCACCATGTATAAAAGATGCTCCCCGTGGCGACTGCTATCAAAGTCTCAACGTTTTGCAGGTGTCTGCTTTGATTGTAGTTTTTACTGGACTCTTTAGATTGTTGGAAAAAACTAAAACTCTGCATTTTAGTCTGGCTATACTCATTTCAGGAAATTCATAAAGATGCTAATTGGCTATGATATTTTAAAACTTTGTATGAAAGACGTCTGTTTTCTAGAAACAACATGCAATGCAACAGAAAAGAAGTTATGAAGAGACAGCAAGACAGAATACGTACGTCACAACCTGAAGTCAATAAGACAGACTGGTGCAAATTGAGCATGATAATTTGTGGAAGCTAATGTTTACGTTTATGAGTGAAAACCACATTAATGCATGAAGACGATAACGTGTATAAAGTAAACATTGGGTCACCTGATCTTGGAAAATATTCAATATCGCTTCGCTGTAAACATTGCAAGACTGATATACATTGTCTATTCAATCCGATTTCATGGCCCTTATGTTTTAAGAGTTTAACTCCGTACACGAATTAATTCCCATTGACTGCGTTGTAGTTTCAGATTATGTCTGTTTTAAGGTGGTCAACTTATATAGTCTTGTTAATACTTAACTTTGTCAGAGCTATGTTGCCTCGGACTCTATCGAATGATGCTAATACACTTATCCGGAAGAAGCACTACAGACGCTAATGTAATACCGAGCCACCATCCTCGTATTTACACATTCTATCACCACTTGAGCCAGAGAGATTATTGGAACGAATTGTCTTTCCAAGTCATGAAATCACACTGATGACAATGATCTTCGTTATGATGATAATGATGATACTGCAGTGGTGATGATTTTGAAAAGGATGGAATGACGAAAACGTGCAGGGGCAGATTGAAAGATTGATAGCAAGGTTGAATAACAGGTTGTAATTGTTTTTATGTTAAACTGTACCACATGTTGAGTAAACGGTTGAACAAAACTCCAATAGAGTCAAACCCGCTGTTGCACAATGGCAACTACGGAAGGTTAAGGCCAATATCGAAAACCTAGTCCACGGCTAACATGAATATATCGTTGAGTCATATTTAAGTGGGCGAACATGGTCCGTATGAATTTTTTGCAAGTATACCTACATTTAGAGTCAAGATCTAATTTTAGCGAGACCTTCCCGAAATAAAAAAAGACTCGATAACATATTTCATACGATCCGCTAAGCAGATAAGATACTGTATAAAACACATATCACAAACAAAATTACCACGCACGTCGCCGTTATATACTGCAATAACGAAGTTAATAATTAACCAAAGCTTCTGTCACGAGTTCTGCAACTCCGAGACAGTTGAGTTCTATACGTGTCTTTCTTTCCGACCTTTCTCGGTTATCCTTGATCAGTGCTACGTCAACCCATTAGACATCAGTTATCTTTGACTTTGATTGGCTCAGAACCAGAGTTGGCATGGCAAGCTCTGACGTAAGACCCAGTACTTCTGGCAGCAAAGGTGGTGTACCTGCTAAACGCCCAGGTGGTAATGGCGGCCGACGTGGCAGTACAATGGCAACGAACACCAAAAGGTAAATAATTATACAGACGCCCATTTGTAAGCAAGCCAATGCACCGTTCATAGCGTGACAAACAACCCGTACTTTAGTACAGGTTGTTAAACAATCGCAGGAGAAAATTCTTACGACAACAGTACGGCTGGGAAAAATACATACAACACTCTTGCACTTTAAAGGTATATAGACTGATCAACACTACAATAACTGTGCCAAGCAATGTAACGGCCCTATGTCAGGTGACACGGAGGATACCTCGACATTGCCACCATAGGCATTATCGGAAAATATTATCTAAGTAATCTAAGTTAGAGTCTAATATTAGACGAGTGGGGAAGAGGCAGATGCCCGACATGCTGTTTTATCGGATAATACCCGATAAAATCGATAATATCGTCTAAAATCTAAGTTAGAGTCTAATATTAGACGAGTGGGGAAGAGGCAGTTGCCAGACATGCTGTTTTATCGGATAATATCCGATAAAATCGATAATATCTTCTAAAATCTAAGTTAGAGTCTAATATTAGACAGGTGACGACATGGCTAATGCCCGACATGCTGTTTATCGGATAATATCGAAGAAAATCGATAAAATCGTCTAACTTCCAAGTTAGAGTCTAATATTAGACTAGTGGGAAGAGGCAGATACCATAAAACTGCATGTGGAGCATCTGCCTCTTCCTCACTCGTCTAATATTAGACTCTAACTTAGATTTTAGACGATATTATCGATTTTATCGGATATTATCCGATAAAATCGATAATATCGTCTAAAATCTAAGAGTCTAATGTTAGAAGCAGATGGGTGGAAAATTCTAAAAACGCTGTTTTATCGGATAATGTCGATAATATTATCCCTATTAGATCACCTTGGTCTCATGTTCATGGAACTCTCTAACTTAGACTTTTTAGACGATATTATCCGAAAATGAAGAAAAACCGTATGTCGCGCCTTTATGGTGACACGGGTTCCCTCTATACCTCGATATGAAGAGAAAATGAGTATCAGATGTGACCCACTTAATACATTATTTCAATGCCAATGATCCTAATATATGAGCATGACCAAGAGTCTCAAGGAGATAAAATCCTCTGCAGTTTGTGTGCAATCGTCAAATTAAATCAAAATCTAGGATCATTGTAGTCCTAGGGAAAAGTTAAAAATTTAGAAAGGACGCCATTTTCATTTAACGTGGACAACAGATTGGCAGATTAGTTCGTGTATTCATGTGACCTATTCAGTGATTGTTGGCTTATATAAATAATACCGTTGTTCAACAGACACATAAAAAGTCGCTTGATGCATTGATCGATCCCTAAAATGCGTATTGCCGTATTCAGTTGTGATACTTCATACCCTTCCGAGCTAAGAAACCTTTGAAACTCTATGTGAACTGTTTTAACAAGCAAAACTATGTAACACATGCACGTCTCTGGGGTCATTCTATGTGCTGGAGCGGAAAATGTGATTGAAGACCCTTGTTATTATCTCGCTGTAAAGTATCCAAGTTCGTGACCGTTAAAAGGAGACTGTGTCAGGGTGACTAATCGCATTCAAAATATGCGAATTTTCGTCATTCAGAAAACAGGTCTGTGGTAAGTAATTTGTAACGGCTTAGTAGCTCCGTTACTTTTAAAACACAAGGCAAAGGGGTTTTGATTAAGAAACACGCCAAGGAGAATAACGATGCATTTAAAATTTACACGAAACACAGTTTATCTACACCAACCAACTGTAATAAAACTGTTTTTGTTCAAAGGAGTATGGCAAAGAAGGCTGTAATCGTATGTGATCGATGGGGACCGTTAATTCATGGTGGAATCACCGACTGTGTTCATCAGGTAATCAGACTACTCCAGAATATGGGGATATCTGTCCACTGTACCGCTCTAAAAGCAACAGAAGAAGAGGAACGTGAAGCTGAGGAACTTGGTGTCACGCTTCAGCTTCCGACAAAAACAGGCGTATTTGAATTTCGAGAGCCTCATCGTGATTGGTTGTTGTACCACAACATACACTATCCAAAGCTGGAAGAACTAGCAAATGTGAAGTTCGTGTTTGGTTTCAGTGCGTTCACCTCAGAAGCAGCCTTTCATATCACGTGTAAAGTGTTTCCAACGGCGTCCTGTTATCTGTTCAATCTCTTTGATGAAGATGACATAACGCCTTTGATCGTCGGCTGTAGTAAGGAAGAAGTGGAATTTCGTAAGAAAATTATGTCAGATGAATTTAAGAATGCAAAGTGTTCATTTTCAGTCGGAGAAAGAGTATACGCAAAGTATAGGCGACTTTATCGTGACTCTAACCAACAGCTGCTTTCTCCAACGTTGTTCGAGGAATATTTATATCCTTCGATATCAGAAAGTCTACCAATTCTTGAACATGAAGCATTCCAAATTCTATCCATCGTCCAAGAATACGAATTCGAAGATCCAGAGAAACTTGAAGTCATCATCAGTGCCATAAACACAGTCGCTGAAAATCTCGACCAACTGGATGAAACGCCACCGGCATGGAAAATTATAGGAATACCACCAAGTAAGGAGAAGGAAATCGTGAAAAAGCTGACAAGCAGTCGTGCATTGACGATCACGCCTACTTACGTGACCACTACTGAGGACTTGAATCGCCATCTGTTCTCGTCCCATCTTGTGCTAATTCCGCCTTCATCAACGAGTTATGCAAACCTCACTCTAGCAGCTATGTGCGCAGCGATACCTGTTCTCTTCCCTCGAAGATCCCACAGTCATGAGATTGTAAACAAACACATTGGTATCACCGAAGCACGAGAATGTGCCATGAACATGGACAAAGATCCGGCAGAGTTGGCCAAACGAATAACATCCGTCATACGGAAAAATCCAACAGCATTGGAACGTGCTACAAAGATAAGACAGCACATCATAGAAAAGGTTGTTAGGGACATACAAGGGGTCAATGAAGCTTTCATTGGAACCTTAACCACCGATATGCAAGACACCTCTGAAAAGAACGAACCCGCTCGGAAAGCAAAAACTACTGTTGAGCAAAAAGGTATGCATACAGGACAATGACTTTTGAGTGATTGAGTATGTAAGTGAGAGTGTGTTATAAAAGTGTGCACGTGTAATGTGCTTAAATCTCCTCCAAAACAGATCTCGAGTCATCAACGGTAGAACACGTATTAGGAACAGTAGACGATACAGACAGTGTCTCTAGTACGTCCAGCAATCACGAAAGTAAAGGTAAGATAACAAAAGAAGACGTCCTGTCATCAAAAATGGTGATTTGATTAGAATATCTATATTTTCCCTCCATATTTTTGAACTAAGTAAATACTATTCTTGCCTTTATGTTTTTGACGTCAAAAAAACGGTCTTCCAATCACTATTAACAATTGTTTTGAACTTCCTCGCCATGGGTACTCTACATGTTCAGTTGAGCATTGCAATTACGGTATTCCAAGAACAAGGCTTACAGTCACTCAACATAACTTTTAGTATGCAGCAATCAAAGATTTGAACTATCATCTTAAAGCGACATTAAGAAGCTATTTAATAAACACAGAATAATTTGTAACTTTCTTTCGATGTTAGAAGACGAATGATCTTCATCGTTGCCACATTTATATATTTAAATATATTTCACTTGTATGAGATGTGTGGAATTTTTTATGCATAAATTTAAAACAAAAACAGTGTTTCCTTGTAACTCACGTAATCTGATCATATTTAAATCCTTAAAATTCCACATTGAAAATAGTTCCACTTTGCTATTTGTAAATGGTGACTATGTTGCCTACGATACCATCAATAACTTACCAATTAATCTAATGAGCGCGCGATGTTCCATATATGAGGTATGCAATATAAAAAGCCTTGCCCCTGTTTTCCAACAGGTGCAAGAGAAACAATGAGAGAAATTGAAAGAAGATCGACATCATTCGAGCGAGGGTACACTGGGAATGTTAAATCAGACAAAAGAGAATCAACTGAACCGATAGCGAAAGGTAACATTATTTGGGTCTTCACATGTGGTTTCATACACACACACACAAACACACAAAAAACAAAAAAACAAACACAAATAAACAAATAAACAAACAAACACAGACGGCGACAATTCGTGTACAGCTAAAACGGCAACGAATCAATATGATCATGACACGTAAACCAAAAAGGAAAACACGGAATATTCTTAAATTATTGAATACACGCAAGAAATCAGGTAATTTCAACGATATGAATGCGCGCATCCCTAAATACTTCTTTCATTCTATTCAGTCATTTCAATGGTGCAACCTTTTTGTGGAAAATTAGTTGTCTTATTATAATTTCTTTAATAACTCTTAAACTCTAATTATCTGTTTTTCAAAGTAATTATGATATGAAGGTGCAATATGTAGGATGATCTGTACACAACGGACTGGAGTTAAACCAGGTTGTATTAGTGACTAGAGAACACCATATATACAACCCTGCGATAGACATGAATATACACTGCTGAATTGTAATCCAACGGTATCTTAGTGGTATATTAGTACTTAATGACCAAGAAAAACCATCCTCAAACATGCACTAATTTGCGCTACAAAGGGAGAATCTAGAGAGTGTGATTAACATGTGCCAATTATTTGATTACATCAATCACTTGGTAGCAATTGTGTGATAAGAATAACGTTTACGAAAGTCAAGGATCACAAATTACCAGCAACATAATGTAACATGGGAGTGATACAAACATCCAGATTGCACTGAATGCTATGAAATAAAGTGAGAGATATATTTTCGGCCATAAATAGAGTTTTCGTTAATTTGTCTTTCCAAAAGCCATTATAAACGTAGTAAACGCTCTAGTATGAAAGATAATTTGATCATAGCGTCAGTCATGTATATAAGTTGACTGCAAATGTTACTTGTCATCGGTTAATGCATTTTGAATGCACCAATTGGTCGCAAAAAGAACCTATCTCCTCTTTTCCATTGATGTTTTGCAAAAGGCTGTACTACAAAATATTTTTGAACTGTTCAGTTGTTCAGTCGGTTTCTGTCATAAAATGAAATATTTTCAACAGGAAAACAGGATGTGAAGAAATCCAAAAGAAGACCAAGAATTTCTCCTTTTCACCAGCTTTGGTTAAAGAAAAACAAGAGGAGGCGCCTGCCATGTAAGCAAATGAAAGATGTTAATGTCATTTCACATATATCAAATACTAACAAACAATTCCTTTAGAGACGAGAGGAATACAGTTGAAAAAACCTAATGAATATGTCAATTTGTGATATCACACGTGATTCTTCTATGAATTCAATTTACCTGAAGTAATTTGTAATAAAAGTCACGTAATATAAGACTTCTACATATACGTAAAATTCGATTGTGAGAAGTAGTGGAAATAATTTCATGGGATTAAATCAATGTAGGGAGATCCCTTGACTACATTAAATCAGTAACTTAAATTTATTTGTACGACGGGTCAATATTCATTATGTTGTCATTGCTGCTGGCAATATTGTTAAATCATTGTCTTTTATTTTGACACAGGCACCAGTTGTAAGTGCCTATTGTATAAATAAGTGAGTCAAAGCTTAGTTTGAGATAGCTGTGGTTTGCCGTTTCAGGCCAGATTGAAGTAAAAGTGAGACCAGACGGCGTTATTCCGCAGGAAGGCAAAAAAGTGAGGGATGTTACCTTTGCCTTCTACTCCCACAGTCGGACAAAACACAATGCAGTGCTTGTTGGGAAACAACTTGATCAACGCAAAAATGGTATGAGGTTGCATCATATAGGTGAAAACAGCATTTCCTATATCATGGATTGCCAGTCGTCGGAAGCCCTGGAGTCTTTGATGGGTGACTATTCAAGTGGAAGTCTTCACAGGATGGTGAAGAGTACATTCCTGTCTGAGAGCCTGATGGATGAGATTGGAGCTCTATACCTGTCATTAGGAACATCGATAGACTATGAAGAGTATCTGCTGTGTCGGGAGGAATTGGCAGACATCAGAGGTATGTTCATGTGGCAAAAACACATACTAGTATGGATTGGTAGACAGATAAGTACACATATTTGATGTAGAGGAACGCTTCGATCGAGAGATGGGTCACTATCTTTCGCCACCTTTGTGCATTGGGCATTTTTTCAATGTTGTCTGATATCTAGATGTGTGGATTAGCGTTATTGTTAAAATGTTTAGTCTTTTATTTATAGACTATCGTATTGTGGACTGATATATCGATATAAAAACTATGAAATAATTTTCTTCACATTTTGTGACCTCGATAGAAATATACCTCTTTATAAGGCTAAGATGCTGTGTACCTCAATTTCTTTTGGCATTGTAGATATACTATAGACCAAACTGATTAAATTATGTTACCGATTATTCTAAAGGGTGATCAATTACAATTTTAACTATACAAATTTTGGCATCCATCGTATTTGTTCACCATAAGTTCAATAGTAGCCTTGCCCTAGTGATAAACTCGTCCTTGATATTTCAAAAAGGATGGTAATTTGATTGTGTCGAAATACATGATTAGCATATGGCAATCCTCTCATTGTACTTTGCAGGTTTAAGTTCACCATGAAACATCATGGTTTTGATTATGTCATTAGATTTGTTATCATGAACCATTATCTTTTATATCTGTTGTCAGGTGACAATCTATACCAACTGTCTGTTGAAGCCATCGAAGAGATGAATGAGAAAATCGAATCCGATGTTCTGAGAAAAAGGGCCGCTGTCACTATGGAGCAGGTAAAGACTAGAGAGAAAGCTAGAGACAGAGATATTTTGAGGGGAATGTCAGAGGAACGAGAGAAAGGTAGAACATCTGAACTCGATGAACTTATAAATGAATGGATCCAGATAAAGAAAGAATTACAAGAGCTGAATAGCACTCATTCTGAATTGGTTTTTGATCGGCAAGAGTTCGTCCGAAAGACGGGGGCCATAATCGATGAAACAGATATTCCCCTAGACATGAAGCAAGAATTAATGATGGCATTCCTGAAGTCCCTGCCTTTAGGTCCCGATAAGACTGGCAAGCCTGGTCAACAGCTGGTGATAGAGGGCGATGTACTCATGGAGTATGTTGAGAACATCGTTCATGACTTTGACATTCCTACCAAAGGGAAACAAGACATAATAGAGCGATTCAGCAAGTTGGTTCAGACAAAGTCAGGGAAGACGAACGCCAAAGCCAGTCTGACTGCAAAACAAGAGGATCTACAGGAGCGTATCCAGGCAATCGTTGATGACGCTGACATTCCTGATGAACAGAAGGACGTCTATCAACAGTTGAGGCAGGTCGAAAGAGGTAGGTATATCAATGTAGCAATGACATGTTTGGAAAGGTTACCCATTATACCTCGCTCTATTCCTTAAACACAAGTTAATATGGATGTGTATGGAAGAGGTGGGAGAAAAATTGCCAGTTAATTCTTTGCAACCATCCTACGAGTCTTTAGATTATCAAAAATACTGGTTAATTGAGTAAAAGATTAATTGCAGTCAAGTTGTCCTACCAAGCAAATCAGTTTGTATTATACAACACAATCATTGTATCATTTTCATGTGTGTCAATGTGCTTACTGCAACTAAACCCTAAAAAATGATAAAATTTGTTTTGTAAAAATACCGTTTCTTTGCACAGGAGCAACATTGCAAGTATATCACATTGTCCAATGTTTTAATGTTCAATTCTATAGAATTTTTTTTTATCTTGGGATCATTACACTCAGTGCTCTGATAAGCTTTGATTTCATATTAAGTAAAAGATTGGAATTTAGTACACACCATAAAATATTGTCTCAACTTTAATAATGAAAAGGACTATCTAAGACGAATATCTATAAATTAAATTAGTTTTAAGATCCCACGCATTTTATTTCCACTGAATTTAATTCAGTGAAATTAACAAAAACATACAGATCTCGAAACATAAAGGGGAGAGAAAGTTACACTGTAAGATACTTATTAACTTGACATTACATCAAAGATGAACTGTTGTTCTAAAATCTTTTTTATCAGTTTCACATAATTAAATTTCAGACTTTGGATTGGCATGTTCACTTGCACAAAACTTCTTATACATTCAGATGAATCTTCATTCAAAATAATTATAAATGAGGTGATTCGGTTTTTTTAGAGTAGACAAAAAACTTTGAAATGCAGACATGCAGACACACTGTTATCAATGCACGCATGCTTGAATGCATATGTACATAAATATATACAGAAACTGACAGACAGACATGGACATGCAGATAGATAGACACATGTGCATTCATGCACACAACATACATACATACATACATACATACATACATACATACATACATACATACATACATACATACATACACATACATATATATCTACACACGCAAGCATGCATGCATGAATGCATGCACACATACATACACACACGCACGCATGCATACATATGTACACATACATACATACACACACATGTATATATATATATATATATATATATATATATATATATATATATATATATATATATACAAACTTACATATTTACATACATACATACATACATACATACAAACGCACGCATGCATACTGCATACATAAATACACACATACAAACATACATACACATATACTCATAGGTGTATGCATACATACATACATACATCCATACATCCCATACATACATACATACATACATACATACATCCATACATACAGACATACATACATACATACATACATACATACATACATACATACATACACACACACGCATGTAAGCTACATACATAAATACATAGAAACAAACAGACACACACACACACACACACATATATATATATATATATATATATATATATATATATATATATATATATATATACACACATACATACATACATACATTCATGTATACATACACATACTGTACATACATACACACGCACGCACGCACGCATGCATACTACATACATAAATACATACATACATACACATATACATACACATAGACTCATACATGTATGCATACATACATATATACATACATACATACATGCATGCATACATACATATATATACACACACGCATTCATGCTTTCATACATACACACACATGCACGCACGCATGCAAGCATACATACATACATATATACGACATACAAAGATACATACATAGATACATACATACAATATAGATGCATACATACATAAACATACATATATACACACATGTATGCATGCATGCATACATACACACACGCACGCATACATGCATGCACATATACTCTCACACACACACACACACACCCATATATATATATAGATAGATAGATAGATAGATAGATAGATAGATAGATAGATAGATAGATACACACATACACATACATACATACATACACGCATGCATGCATGCATGCATACTACATACATAAATACATAGACACACACATACACATACAAATCCAAGTCCATATATACTCAATGTATGAGGATAATACACAAAAAAGAAAAAAAAGATAACAATGGTAACAATGTCATGACTTTAAACATGAAAACACTAAACAAACATAAATTCAGAAACAAATCTAACAAGGTCACTGCCAGTATGTAGCATCACTTATTTAGCAAGCCAAAGTGAATATTCAAAAGTTTATTAGGTTTAGTGAAATTGATTGCATCAACAGATAATCTGTGAGACAGCTGTTTTTCAAAGATTCTTATTTTCATGAATCGACATCACCTAATCCATAGGAAGATAAAAGCCACATGTAAAGCATGACAAAACATGAGAGAAGTACTCCTTCAGAAAACGCGTATTAAAGGGAACAAATCTTTATAAAGATACATCTTTCAACCTAAAACTAATGTTTGAAACCATTTTACAAAAGATAACAGCATTTATCAAACTGTATATATATGCAAATTTTAACTAATCAGAATTATACTGACTCCAACTTTAATGAAATTTTGAAAGTGATCTGAATATTTGCAACATTTCATGAATTTTCTAAACTGCATGCTCAAGACTCTTAACTCAGTCCCTTACCCGAACAACAAATTATGCATTTAATAAACATATGTGTTCCAGTATATCTTCATAACAATCAGCGATATTACAACATTAACACAGCAGGGCTTGATGTGGTCATGTCACATTTAATCAGCTGCATGCTGTCAGTTACGGAACACACCACGGCCACTGATCTATACACGCCAGAGAAATATATAAACAAATCACCACATTTTGCAATGTCAATGCCATCTGTTTGTTCATTCCTGATGAATTACAATGTAGCTGGTGTTTGGATACATAGTATACTTTGTTTACTATTCATAAAAAGTGATTAATTAAATGTTTGTAATTACTCAGTAGAAGATTTCCTGACAGTCACATCATTGTAATGGAATCACAACCCTTACAAGTGAGCATGACAGTTCATTATTAGATTCATACTAGTTCATTGTTAGGATTGTGTTTCCCTGCTGTGTTAGTGTTGTAAAATCGCTGATACAACGCCTTGGCAAATTAAGGTCTGCAGCTGGAAAGATTTTGATTGTAAATGTAAAGTGTGAAAGTGTACATAAGCCCTGATAAGCTTTTAGAAAATGAGTATTTTCTGATATTATCAGGCTAGTGATATTTATTCATGTAGGCAGAGGATTTACACAGAAATAAACTTTGACCTGGTAAGAATTAAGCAGAAAGTAGAAAAAACTCAACTTGAAAATAGTGAAACTTGGAAAACAAAAATGTACCATAATGACAGTCCAACTGTGAAATATGTTAACTTTGAAATTACACAGTCATTACACAGGATCAGAGTCCTGTACCAGGCCAATAATTTCTACATCCCAAATGCTAAATACATGCATTCATTTTTTTCAATCTCTATGATTCTTCAAAGCTGTGTCCACTACCATCACTTTCTAATCAGTATCACACTGTGACAGTTGTCATCCATTCTGTATCACCATCATCAACACTGCCCTCACAGTTCAAGTAGAACTTCAAAGTTGCAGATTCATCATAACATGTTCATCAGAATATCCATCACAGTCACCATCAGTTTCTATACTGGCATCTGTCATTAATTTCTTGGTTACTATTATCAACACTGCCCTCAAAGTCCATAAGAATTTCAACTGCAGATTCATTATTACAAGTTAATCAGAATATCCATCACCATGAGGTTTTCAATCTGTGACAGCTGTCATTCCTTCTGTGGACAGCATCATCCACAGTGCCCTCACAGTTCAAGTAGAATTTGAACCCTACATATTTATCATTACAAGTTAATCAGAATATCCATCATCATCAGTTTCAAACTGTGACAGCTGTCATTCCTTCTGTGGACAGCATCATCAATACTGCCCTCACAGTTCAAGTAGAATTTGAACCCTAGATTCATCATTAAAAGTTAATCAGAATCTCCATCACCATCAGTTTGAAACTTTGACAGCTGTCATTCCTTCTGTAGTCAGCATCATCAATACTGCCCTCACAGTTCAAGTAGAATTTCAACTGCATGTTCATCATTACAAGTACCGGTATGACTGTGAAAGATTATCTCACTGGAGACCTCTTCACTGTTTTCCAATCAGTCCTTATCACTCTGAAAGATATTAATAAAATGTGTTTTAATTAAATTGTGTATGATGTATTACATAGTAGATATATAGTTGTACAGTACATAGTTTTATGAAAGTAGAATTTTAATCTCTCAGCAGTACAACTAGTGTCGAATTTTCTAACAGTAGCATGTCCGTGACATAAATACCTTCACTATTTCCTTCTCTGAATTAGAGATGATATTAACATGACTGTAATGGCATGCATACAATACATACTGATAACAGTAGCAAAGTCTCAGATGCAGAGTGCTGCAATCTCTGTAATTATTCATGGAAAGACTCAAATACCAACACAAGGAACAGAAGACAGACAAGCTTCTACACTGACAATTGCCAAATAAAGCCCCACTAGCTGTAACTCTTGATATTTTTTGAACACCAAATTCTCTCCTGGTTTTCTCTGAATTCTACCCTCTGAAGGGATATGGGCTTTTGCTGCATTAGGAAACCATTCCTTTGTGAAACATTTCACAAGTAAATTCAAATTTTAACAGTTATTTTGATTTCCCGCCATTTTCAAAAATTGGTATTATGACAAAGGAAACTGAACATGCAATGTCACAGTTGAAAACATTCACCCCTAAGCATTACACTGGTCTACTCTTTGCAGTTTATGTGAAGATTTCAGTGCAGATATACACAGGATCCACGGTTTTTGCTTTTCTACTTGGGGCTGTGATTGAATGTTTGGGCAAACATTTAATCACAGTGTTATCTTTATCTTGTTCAAAATTGCATATAGAGTCCCAGCGGATAGTTAATAAAAAGTGTATACACACATTAAGTTACTACATTTTGACACACTTATTTAAGCTTGAGAGTAAAATCATTAAAACAATGCTGAAAGATACAGCTAGTGGGGCTTTAATTTTACAGTAGTGCTTCATTGTCATAATCTTTGGTCGTTGTAAATATATAAATTTGCAGTACACATAAAAGCTTTTCAGTTCTCATTATTTTTTCAAAGAAAGAGGAGAAAACCGCTTTCATTTTTATCGTATTTTGACAATATCACAATGAAAACTTCAAACACTTCCAAACTTGAAAGCATATCAGGCAAGCATTTTTGAAAAATATAGGATCAAAAAATTGACAAACTCAATTACACCAGTATGCTCCCTTTTGATCAACATACAAAATATGAGAGCTATCAAATACATTTCAATAAATGGCGAAGGCTTTTTGGTTAAGGGATGGATCATTTGATTTCTATGGTTGGGGTGGAGGATTTCAGGGAAAAATTTTACTGGCCATTTATTGGAAAAAAAATGCCTCCCCAGTGAACATTGAAAAAAAAAAATTGCTTAAAGGTTGTACAAAATACGGCTAGTTTTCAAACAATTGTTTCCATGTACCTTAAGACAGTAAACTGTGTCTATGTCTTCAGTAGTCTCTGGAGCTGCTGCCTTTGGCGATTAAATATGGCCAAGCTTTCAAGCGAGGATGGTAGAAAAAAATAAAATTGTTGCCATACAAATTTCCTCCAGCTCAAACCCCCCCCCCACCCCCACCAGAAAAGAAGTGGTCCACCCATAAAAATAAGAAATGAGGCAAATATGTGCAAATTTAAGAAATTATATGACAAACAGCCTGTCCACGATAATCGAATAACAGTAGCATAGACCACTTCATCTGTGACTGAGATGTTGGCATTGTGGACTAGATTATAGGTGAAACAGCCTTTGTTTCTTGATTTACCCTGGCAAAGACTATCAACTCATGAATATCGCATGCCTGTTAAATCAGTCTTTCAGCTTCTCACTTCTGTAATCTTGATTAGAGAAACCATTTTTTTTCTCTAACTCTGATATGTAGAGTAGACACAGTGTATAAATGTAAGCTGCACACTCCCATTTTGCTCAATCACTCAGTCTTGAAAGAAATCAAACAAAATATTGAATGCCATAAGATGAGCAGCAAATTTGTGGTCCTGCTGTGTTTCAATGCCACCGTTTATGGTTCTTTCTTTATCGTACAGGTGATTGATGTACTTCAGGTTAAATTAATTGCAACATTGCCTATAGAAACTTGCCTCTCTAAACATGTCATCAACTTGTATCATGTGATGTAGATCGTGTAGCCCTAATGCAAGGGCTTTGGGCTCAATCTTTTACAAAGAAAAAATGTCCAAGACTCCAGCCTAGTTTTTAAAATACGAGAAGTTGATACATCCCTCAGTCCAAGTTTTGATACTGATGATGGCCTTTGTTTTGCATGATTATATTGAGAATAATATATGTACTTTCGAAGCTGTGATTGAAAGTAACTAACACTACACTAGATTGTAGTCTGACTGAGCTTTGATTGGAGACACAGGGCTCCCCCTAAGTCACCAAAATGATTAGCCAACTCATTAGCCAAATCAAAAATCTTTTAGCCATTTTGAGTAACTTTTAGCCAGTTTATGATCTCAAGTGTGGCAACAGCTTTCTCGTCATTCAGGATCCCTAATTTTACAAATCAAGATGTTTTGTATGATGTTCATGATGGTTTTTACATTAAAGAAATATGTGTTTGGTTTTTGCATTTATAATTTGTGTTTTTATGACTTTTCAGGGATAGAAATCCTTTTT